>BSBM01001530.1:25377500-25460000 GCA_027924585.1 Larix kaempferi | reverse complement strand
ACCGTCATCTAGTCAAGATTGTTTGCGATGTATAAATGAATTGCATCCCACTCTCAACCAACTGTTTGATGACAATAAAATTGAAATTCAATACAAATGTATAGTAACTAACAAAGTATGTTACACTCTAAATTGATGCAAAATACTGAATATAAAAATAGAATATGTATGATATTATATATACATAAAAATCACCAGTTAAATGTGTTATATTACCTTTCACCTTCCTCGATCTACCTTACCCCTTTGGGTACTCTCTTTCGAAACTCTTATTGGATTCCGGATCACAAATGCGACGTAAATTGATATTTTCTACTAATTTAGGTAGATATTCACTAATATACAACATGTTTTGGTATACCATATATCCCTCCATCATAGAACCCTCAGCATATGCTCGTTGTCTAACCAAACCCTTCATAAATTTCAAGTGCCTCTCAACCATCCACATGGACCTTGAGTGCGCAGGTCCACACAGTTCAATCTCCTCAACTTGGTGTATGAGGTAGTGTTCTTATGCATTGAAACATGCCAAAGGTAGATGCTTCTGCATTTCACACATGAGACAAGGAATTTCTCTCCTCCAATACTTTATGTCTTCTTTAGATGACAACCATCTACAAGTGACATGACAACCAAATCAAGAGATTAAAGGAAAAAACATTATATTACGTAACATGAATTACAGAACGAAAATCAAATATAAGTTCTATGTTGAATTAAACAAACACTAAGCATATGGAAAAAATCACCACTTACCTCATGTATTTCCCGAGACTATATATTATTTGCTTGACATTGTTGTCGAAGTTGTCTGAGATAGAGAGAGGTAGAACATACTGTAACAATAATATACAAATCGTTTCATTTTATCAACAAAGAGTAGACAAACAAAAAATATACCAACCATATTCACTAGAATAGGAAAAAAAAAATTAAATCCATACCATAATAATTACCTTCATGCAGACATGCCAATCGTGAGTTTTCACCCCTGCGAAATCACCTTTCTTTGTTATGATATTCTTCATGTTCGCACAAAATCCGGTGGGAAATTTAATTTTCGAATTACTTCTTTTACAACATTACTTTGCTGGTCCGTTAACATCCATGGAAGTGAGTTTATATTAATTTGCTCTCCGTTGCTATGAAATTGAATGATGTATTTCATTGCATGGTTGCTATCTTGAATGTCTTTGCAAATTTTTTCTTTGTCACTCCTTCCATCCAATATTCGCCATAATGTTTCGGTCACATTCTTTCCGATATGCATTGTATCAAATAGATGAGCAATTTGTAGGTGCTCATAGTAGTGCAACCTACTAAATTGTCTAGGATAACTTTTCATTCCTCGTGGAAGCCCATTAATGCCTTCATGATCACATGAACGACAATCATGAAATTACATAAATCAATTTCAATTACAATAAACAACACACAATATAAAAAAATACAATATAACATATCATATACGATGATTCATTATATGTACCTTGACGATTTCTATTATATTGCAACTTCCATAGGTGAGGTGTCATTCTCTGCGGTTTATGTGCAGTCTCTTGCTTGCCATTGAAAAAATGTTTTTCGGTAGTTCGATACCTGTGATTCTTAGAGAGGAAATGCCTATACTCATCAAACACCTCCTTTCCTAATCTTTTTGAACGATGAGATTTGATCTTAGGACCACAAACTGGACATGCAAATTTCCCCTTTGTCTGAAGACCTACTTAAAGAGATGGAATATCTATGTCAATTATAATTATATACAAAATGACTGGATTATTTAGAAAAACATGCATGCATAGTATATTAACTAGTAGTTCGTATAATTTTTTACAAATAAAGTGGAACTTATAATTACATACCACAAAAATGGGTTAACCCTGGGGCATCATGTATTGTGCATACAAGCATTGCATGGAATTGAAATTTCCTTTTTCATATTGGTCTAGATACGTCATACATAGTGATGCCATTCCATAACTTCAGTAGCTCGTCAATAAGAGGTTCGATATATACATTCATATCTTTGACTTGGTACTTACCTGATTGATTTGAACATATAAAAAATATAATTATGATACGTACCATTTAGATTATATATATTAAAACATATTGCACAATAGAAAAACATTAAATATATATATGACATTATGCGACAAAAACATGACAAATGAGATACCACTACATTAAAAAAAAACTGCAGGGTTCGTACCTGGAACAATCATCGACAACATTATGTGCTCCCTCTTTATTGTCAACCATGGAGGAATGTTGTTGTTGATAACAAAAATAGGCCACACCGAGTAAACAGATCTCATATCTGCAAATGGATTGACACCATCTGCTGCCAAAGAAATCCTAAGATTACGAGGTTCTTCTTTAACGTGAGGCCATTTTTCCTCCATATCTCTAAATGCAGACCCATCTGCAGGCATCCGAATAATGTCATCTTCACTTCTATTCCGTGCATGGTAATTCATAAACTGCGCTATGTTTTTGCACCTGAACAGTCGTTGCAAACGTGGAATAATGGGAATATAATGTAGAACCTTGCGAGGCACCTTTTTAGTTACTTGATATGTGTGATATCTACTGATATGACATTCAGGACATTCTGGTGCAAATTCATGCTGATTGTAATATAGAACATGGTCATCGGGGCATGCATGAATTGCTTCATACTGCATTCCAATTTCTTTCATGATGGCAGATAAATCTCGATATGTGCGAGGTAAAATATTTGATGGTGGTAACAAATATTCACCTATCATGCTACAACAAATTAAAATAAAAATCTAGTTAATATAATATAGAAATAATATTAATGAAACAAATTTCATCCGTAATAATTTGACTTATATATGAATTAACAATAAAATACACAATCATATATATTTTGTGATGGGATATATTACATACCTTAACATCCGTGTGACTGATATGTTTGAAAGACCATTCATAGCCTTCAAGTTCATTATCAACAATATAGCAGAGAAAAGATTTTTCTTGGAGCCCTCATAAAGGGGTTCGTATGCCTTATCAAGAAGAGGTATATCATGAATACCATCAAAATGTTCATCATTTTCATCATCATCATCATCATCATCATCATCATCATCCATTCCAACATTAAATGAATCATGGATCAAAGTATTTGTATCATCATCTTTAACTATGTTATCAGTATGATCATCTTCTTCAATGTGATCATTAACTTGTTCTCCATTAATATTCATAGCTCCATGTTCCTCCAATACTTGTTCCGGAAGCACTTCCTCCGGACAATATGCCATAGGATGTCTTTCCTTTATAATTACATGAAACAATCAATAGATAAAAAGTCAATATAAGAAATTCAAACGCAAAATGTAAACATTTATGTGATGCATTTAAAATGTAACAATTTTTTTACTGTTGGGATGAAAAGAACAATGACCAATTGTACTAGTGTTGGTCAAATAGGTGCATCCAAACTATCCAAGATACATAATAATTGACCCAATTACTGAGCAAAGCTACTAAATAATAACTCAAAATTTCTCATACTGTCCACTAAGGTAAGATAAACAATGCTATGGTTTCTATAGAGAAAATATAAGGGAAATTACAACATGTCAATATAGTCGTTATTTCTATTATCATGATGGAAAGTGTCACAAATATAGAGAGTTAAGTGCTTTCCCTGGTGAGTGGGTTAGTCTCACTAATGAACAAATAAATGAGTCATTCTACTATACCCTAGATTAAACATGCACAAAAGAAAAAAAATAATAATAAATATTAAATATTTAAATAATATTTATTGTCCATGTTAGTCCCCATCTATTGAAACCACGATCAATAGATATATAAGTTAATATAAGAAATATTAAAATAATACATAAATTTACAAAAGCAATCAAAATAAAAACATATATAATGCAAAACTTACAAATGGATGGTATTCATGTCCCCCCTCAGCGTGCCCATGCTCCCTACAATGTTTTGTGGCTGTTGTGATCAAAATTATTCTCCTCTAAAAGCCCCTGCATTGACTACATGGACAATGGCATTTCCCATCACCCCTTCTTTCAACTCCTTCCCACAATCTAGCAAGCAATTGTTGATTTTGTTCATCTGGATCAGGAATATTGCTAGTTGACATTTTCTCGTAAAGAGCTTGAATGAAGATTATCAATCTTAGAAAATGAAGCTCCACACTTTGCTTGCTTGAATGACAAAAACAATGGAAATAATGAAAAACAGTCCGCAAAAAACAGTTCCCCGAATAAAAAAACTTCTGCAAACCGTCGCTTGTATGGAAAACATGTCGGAATGTTTCGATATTTATAGATTTTAAAAGTCATTGGTCCATCGGATATCCGATGACTAGAACCTAGTTATTGTTGGTGATTTGGTGTCGACTATCCGACGACTAGAACCTAGTTACCATTGGTGATTTGGTGTCGGATATCGGACCTTGTCGGGTTTCAAAAGACGTCGGATGTTCGATGGCCTAGGTCTTAACATGATGTCGGATATCCACAGAGCCATTGGATATCCACAAGGCCATCGGATACTCCTGGGTTCTCGTCGGATATCCACAAAGGTGTTGGATATCCGACGGGTCCTTCTATCAATTTAAGAAAAAAATCAAATTTTATAATTTTTAAGGTGAAATCCGATGACACAGTCCTTTTCGTCGGAGGTCGTGGAATTTTCTCATCGAATTTTGGGTTCAAATCTTGTAGTGTAAAAAATAAATAGAAGTCGTTTGAAACTTTTAAATTTTTTAGTAGTTGGATAAAAATTAGTTTGGAAAGAAGTTTAAATTCCAATGCATTGATTATGATGGTGATTTTGGCTCTAAGGATGGTATGAATTATTGTAAGGAATGTGGATTTAAAGGTATTTCACCACATATAACACTTCATAGGAACATGGGATCAATGAAATGAAGAATAGCATCATTCTCATGAAACTCCCCTTCGATTGTACATCATTTACTTGATTTGTCTTCATGGATTCTTACTTTAGTTATTCAATGGGCTTTGACTTGTCTTCTTGACCACTTCATGTCTTCATCAAGGGGCTTTGGGGATTCTTCAATTTGCTTTAGGTCTTTACTTTAGGGATTCATGTCTTCATGATATTTTACTATGATTGACATCAATGACATTCAAATGTCCAACATAACTATCCCAAACACTCATAAAAAAAAGATATGGTGAACCAAGGAGAGAACACACCTTGTTGATGTTATGATGGAGGAATTTCTATACTATTATGAGCCCATTTGTCCCATTTCCCCTCAATGACCCATTTCCCTGATTATTCTTTCATTTGTTGTTGAATTCATTTGAGTCCATTTCCCTTATATGAATTCTCCCTTATAGACCATTGGAAGATAAAGAATTTGGAAGTTGGAGTACAAGTGGTTTGAGTGCAGAGGGACTCAATAAAGGTTTCAAAAGGTACCAAGACGATGGAGAGGTAATTTGTACATCATTCTTACTGCATATTAATGGAAATTTCTAATCTTTCCTTCCACCAAATGCATGTCTAATTCTTTAATTACTTAGTATTTGTTGGTTAAAGAACACTTGTCTTTTCAATCAAATAATCAAGGTTAGTTGTGATTATACCAGTGCATTTGATTTTTTTTATTATCTTTATTGAATCCATAAGGCTTGTGAGGAAGGTTGTTTTTCTCTTTTGAAGGTCTCAACCTATTGGAGTATAGGACATCAAATATGAAGGGCAAGAGCAACACAAATTTAGGCTTCGAAAATAGGTTCCCCTTCTTCTCTTATCTCTCTCCCATGTTTGCTTGGTTTATGTAACGTCTCAAGTGTATATGACCAATTTAGAGAGAATTAGGTTGTATTCCCCCTTTTCAATCTATTGGTGGTCAACCCTAAGCATTTGGAAACTTTTCTTCACAACACCATGGTTTTTGGGCAGCCCATGGTATTTTCCCATAGTATTGCATGTGACTAAGCTTGATTAAAGGCTCAAGTCTATTGTAGATGGCCCGAAAGTGGCTGGTGATGGCCAAATTGGACATGTCTTGGAAATATTGGTCCTAACACTAATACATCTATTATTGTTGGTTTTCCCAGTTTGGGTTTCCAGGGTAAATTCCTTCTTCATTGTGTGTGCTTGTGATTTATGTGTTTATTAATTCCAAACAGGGTAATCCAAAAATATAGACCAAAGAGTCAATAGAGTCCTTTTTATAGTCACAAAACCATTGGTTCCACACAAGGATGCAATAGATACGTTTTGTAAAGTTGAAACTTGGGGTTAGATCAAAGAATTGCTCCATCTAGAATATCCATTTTATTGGATCATTGCCATCAAACTTTCTCATATCTATCTGTAATGAATAATAATAATAAGAGAGACACCTCACCTAAGCGGCATGCCTATTAAACCGATAGACCATGTGAACAATCAATGTGTATATATACCATCATAGTGGTCATTGTAAATCATATCTTATATTTTCTTATTCATTTATTAGATATTTTCCCATATAGATTTCTATTTATTGTGCTTCCTATGTTGAATATTTGTTAGTACTGAACATTGTTCATTTCAATGGTATTAGAGATACACGTTGATTCGACCTTTGGCCACACATCCTATAAGGCGTTGCTTGACATGGATTTTGGCCACGCTCTTTTTTTTTTGGATTTTCTATGATCCTTAGGTCTTTGAACACATTTTCCCCTTTGGCCATTTTAATTTAGAAAATCTATCGAAGGAAATATTATTCTGTTGTGAAAGATTTCATTGAAGTTTTGTGAAGATAAATCAATGCTCGAAATTTATTTTTTCATGGTAGAAGGAAAAATAAAATAGATTTGTTGTAAATCAACCACCAAACAATGAGGACAACATTAGAATTGTGTGAAAACATTCCTGTAAATAAGTTGGTGTCTCTCTCTCTCTCTCTCTCTCTCTCTCTATATATATATATATATATATATAATGATACCATATAGAATCTACAATGGAAATCACGAGTCATTAGGAAACTATGAGAAATTGAAGTGATTCAACCATATAACTTCCATGTATCCATATAATTCTGGTCGTTGAGTATTAATAACCATGTAAGGTAGTCACCCCTAGAAAAATTGTTGGCATAAGCTATGGTAAAGGACTAATTGATGGATGAGAGGGTCAATCATATCATAGAAATTTCAAAATTGCCACCTAGAGACACAATCAGTAGCATGAAAATTTTGAAATGGTCAATAGCATAGAAAATTTTGAATTGTTGCCTCACTTGAAGTTAGTTGCTTGAATGAAATCTATCCATGATACACATAGCTGTCAATAATAGAATACAATGATAAACATATCAACTTTGTCTCATTTAGGTGAATTAACTATAGGTTTTATCGAAGTAGATTACTTGTGAAACATTAATGCCATGAGAAGCATCGCAACCCTTGTAATCCATTAGGAGAACAAGCCATTATCTCTATATTCTACTAATTCAAACAACTAAACTATGAAAAGGGTTAAGGTAATAACTTAAAATTGAAGGGACCAAGAACCATAGAAACAACAAGATTTTTTATTTTATTTTTAATTATATGAAGTAAAAAGTATTCATAGGCTCTTTATTGCCTAGTAGTGAAAGTTAAGGTTATGATAAGGGACTTTAAATAGAATCACAAAGAGCTAAATACAAATTTATAAAGGGTTATTAATTCAAGGAATGAAGATTACCAAATTTTTAATTCAAAAATCCAAGAAGATATATTAATTTTTTTATTAAAGGAGTAATTGAAATTTCAATTATTTAAACAGGACAAAGTTAAAAAAATTGCAAAGAGGTGTACAAAGGGATTAATCTTCAAGCCACAAGGTTTATCAGAATAATTTATCATTGGGATGGTAATTCATGAACAATGAATTCCACAAATAATTCTACCTTTTTGGAAAAATGTCCTTTTTTTGCAAAGGAGTGCCAATGTTTGAAGTCCTTAGAAAACCAAAGTGATGTTTGTCCATATTGTTAGATATTTTATTCTAGCAAGTTATCAAAATGAGATGCAAATCCATCCACAAATTAAAAAATTAGAAAATGATCTAGCAAAACAATAAGAAAAATATAAATATCTCGAGATATAGTTGGCAATGAATTATTAGAAAAAGATGAGGAATTATTACAAAAATTGAGGAAATTTCTCGTTTAAAATATCATAGCAAAAATGTACTTGGAAAAATCAAGAAATCAAAGGATAAGATACCGTGCATTTAGAAGCTGTAAGAAAAGAATAAATATATCGAAAAGAAATTATCATAAAAAGATGAAGAATGTTTCTGCCTAAAGAACCCTAATTAGAGGTCGCTTGAACAAATTAAAAAATTTAAAAGAATAAAATCCAAAGAATCAAAATATTAAAAATGAAGTCAATAAATCATAAACCAAGGAATAAATTCCATGCTTAAGGGTTCATAATCAAAGCTTACTTACATAAATTAAGAAGCTAATGAATGATAATAAATCACTAAAGAACACGTTATCACAACTTACCATCAAATAATCAACCATTGATAAATAAACGATGATTGATTTGATTGAAATAGATAAATCTTTAGACATAAAAATCCAAGTCATGGAGATGGGAATCAATACAGATCCAGTTGAAATCACAAATATTAAGGATGAAAGTCCATTTGAAGAAGGGATATCTTAAAATGTTAAAGTACACATGAAGGAAAACCCATGTGTCCTTACCAATACACATTTCATTATCAACAAAGAAATAAAAGTGTGCAAGGAAGACACTACCAAAAATGAAACAAGAAATCACTATAGATATGGTAAGGAAAACAAACTTAAAATGAATCCTTATGGACATCCTAATCATGAGAGTTTATTCCTTAATTAATAAACATATCAACATCATTTTAAATTGACATGTATTCCAAAGAATATTTATACCAGTATAGTTGGGTCTCAAAGTAGTCATCTTGTATATCACAATATAAATGGTTCTTTCCAAGAACTCTATAAATGTTCAGCTCCATAGAAGATCAAATTAGGGCGGGAATACACATCATAATTCTCAACGCTTAGAATATCATATCATATTGTATCATCAACTCTTATAGCAAGAAGAACAAAGGATCATGACAAGGCACTATGGGATAGAAGCATAGATAAATCTTTTCCATAAATATGCTTCGAGGACAAATCATTTCTAGAGGGGAAGGCAATGTAATGAATATTAATACACACACACATAACTAATAAAGGGACACTTGACATAAGGAGCATGATTATTCAACCATGTGACTAGTCAATGTGTATATGTACCATCATGTTGAAATATTGTAACTTCAAATAATATTCTATTTGTACTTTATTATTATTCATCCAGAGATGTTTTATTCCTCCGTCGGGATGTTATTATTATGTAAAGTAATTGAGGTAAATAATCGCATGTAAGTCGGGAAATAGATCCCCTAAGAGTCATTTGTAATGGAGTGTTTAAGTCCCCTAGATGGGCCGACCCAGTCAACAAGATAATAAACTATTGAGGCTGGCTTGTCAAGTGTAAAATTCAAGTGAATGTAAAGTATAAATAGAGGAGGCGTGTTCCTCATTTGAACACACACTCACTCACTTGTGAACTTGCATAGGAGAGAGAGAGAGATATGAAAAGGAGGAGAAGGAGATCTTGTTTGGGGATTTCATATTTGTATTTTTGGCCATCTATATTGAGGAAGTTTTCTGGGTTTTGTACCCCATGAGGGTTTCCCAAGATAAATTTGTGTCTCTTGTATTTATGTTGTGCTTGTTATTCTTTCAATGATACTGTATATGCTATTGTTGTGAAATTGAATTGAATACTGATGTTATCTATCTTAGAATATTGAATATTAACATGGTTTCAGAGCTATCCTGAAGGAAGGCAATGTATGGCACTTACGACACTTGTTTCAATTGTGACAATTTGAAAGCTAGGGCTTTGTATAGCAAAACCTAGTCATCATGGAACTTTCGCTATAAATCACTTTTGGCGAAGTTTCAGGATCTGAAACTTGGATAAGACGAAGAAGACATGTTCTTGTATCTTGTGTCCGAGTTTCAGCCTCATATTCATTGTACTTTATGAGATATGATCCATACAAGTTAGGGTTTCTGCCTCTTCCAGAATGCAGCCCTAAATAGGTTACCTAGGAAAAAAGGTCATATCTCAGGATATGAAGCTCCAAATGAAATTCTGTAAAATGTGACAATTAGGGCACGAACTTTAGTTTCAAAGGTCCGAGTATCAGAGCCCGACGTGGAAACAGTGACATGTGTCACTCTGTACAAGTTCTCTATGTTGTTTCATCCCATAAACAGGTAATGTTGGTAAAATTAACATATCTCTCTCATGAAGAATCCAATGAAGCTCAAATCTGTGGGGTTGGAAAGATGTCAGGTCAGGCTACCACAGGATGAAGTTTTAGATCCCGAGGATCCGAAATTTTAGACCCCGAGGATCCAAAATTTTAGAGATACATTAGAAACAATACGTACCATATGAAATGGATCAACAAAGGAAATCAAAGAAGAAGAGTAAGAAGATCTCACTTAGGGTTTTTAGTTTTTTAGGTATGGCATGAACTGATACAATGTTGGAGACACCTGATGCAACATTGGAAACTTTGAAGATGAATTTGGAATCCATTCATCATAGATATTTATCTTCCATCAAAATACTATGGGAGGAAGGAGATTGAAAATTAGGGTTTCCAAGTAAGAAGAAACCCTAGCAAAGTTGGGAGACTCATAGGGAAGCAATGAAGGAGGTTTAAATGGCACTGATATCCTATCATCCTAGAACCATGAACCTATATAATATGTTTACAAGTGATATACCTTGGATGGTTAGGGTTTTACCCTTATAGAGAAGACTACAAGCAATCTTGATATGTATGACTTGAGGAGATATAGGTATGTTTTGAAATCGGTTTCATGATTAAGTTCATGATATGTTTGTCTTCATATTATTGAGGATTAGTAAAATCATGATTAATTTTAGACTTGTATGATCACCTTAGTAAAAGTATGAATGCATGTGAATGATATAAGATATTCATTGATTAAGGTTATGGCACTTATGATTGTACTAATGCACTTGTGGTGTTGTATGAGGATGGTGTTGTCTGCTAACATGCAAGGTACATCAAGAAAGACAAATCAAGTTCTAGATCAAGAATATATGACCATGATGACATGAAAACAAAGACTCATCCATGGTCTTTGATTAGATAGAAGCTCTACTTATGAGGTATGTATGATTTGGTTCTACTATGCTTAACTTATGAGATATGCAGGTTACTAGCAAAGAAGATATTGTTTGGGTATGTTAGACATAAATAGCAATCATGCTAATCCAAGTATGTTTTCCTATATCGAGTTAGAATCCTACTATGTGTTAGGATCTTATATAAGGATAATTTTGTATGATTGATAATGATTATTCATGAAGTTATAAGTTTGAGTAATAAAGGGTTTATGCATATTATGCTTCTTAGTTTGATTAATGATATGACAAACTAGAAGAGTCCTATGGTCAAATAAGAATATGCATGAGTAAAAGAAGTACTCCCTGAAACCTTGAATACTAACTCTCGTGATAAATTACCTGTGTATGAAATGATCATGACCATACATGTTTAAGATTAATTAGGATCATAATGTTTTGATAGTACTGATATTATACTAATGAATGTATGATTATGTATGAGATCTTGAGGATGACACAATGATGAAATTAGTGCACACTTAAGAATGCATAGTGGTCCAGGATGGATAGAAGTTCAAAGACATATAATCATGATGCTATCATAAAGGGAAAATAGAGATCAAGAGGGAGGCAACCACACAAACATAAAAGATAAGTATTTGAGTTGTTATTTGAATTACTTCTTGAATCTCTGAATAGTTAATGATATTGCTCATTGTATGCATATTTGTATTCCTAGAATCAGGAAATATATCATGCATAGTGTAAGCATTCATATAGCATTGAACGATATACTACTAATATGCATATGATGGGTAAGTTGGACAAAACATTTCATTGTTGCTTGTCTAGAATGAAACCTCTTTGCTAACATGCTGGGAACTGTGCACGCTCTTGATAGTATGTTCTGGTAGAGATGGAAGGCATCTAGATAGCCACTGTATGCATACAGGATATGGAAAAGTGTTGTGCCAAAGTATTGGTCAAGATAGTTGCATAACTATATGAATCATATTAGTATGCATAACAGGTTATCGTTGAAATGTCAACACGATTTGATGATTATGAAGTGTTACTAATCATGTAATTAAAATTTTATTTGTAGGAAAGATCGTGTGCTATGATCTACAAAAGAAGGATGATTTGGAACAAGTGATGACTGTTCAACAAGAAGACTTACAAATCAAACATACTATAGAAGTACAAAGGAAGGCTCGTGGGTAGAGGATTCTCTTAGAAAGAGGGAGAGGATCATGATGAGATGTTTGCTCCAATGGCCAGACACACTTCCAGAGATAGATTACAACCATGGATGACAAGACCGTTCTCTTGAATGGTGTAATTGAAGAAGAAGTGCATATCTAGCAAACTCTCAGGATCTGGAAGAGAATCACATGATTGAAGAAGGCTTTGTACGGGTTCACCAGGTACCTAAGATCGATAGTCATTTGATGAGCTTGATGATCACCACGGGTGATGCGGATTTCAACCTTTGCTACAAGGTAGAAGATGGTTTCTATATACAAATGACATGCTTCTCTCAGATGGATGCAAGAAGGAACTCACGATAGAGTTCGAGTGATCTTGAGGCTCATATTAGCAGACCCATCTGACGGGAGATGGCACAGATAGATATGCAGAAGATAACTCAATGGAGAGTATGCATGATGTTCAGTCACAGAAGGAGGACAATACTCAGATGTAGAAGACTCCACTTCAGAGGGAGTATATCTTAGAGTTAAAGAATCTTTCCATGATTCTTGTGATTAGATATGTGGCTGAGATCATATAAGATTTTTCCTTAGCCATGGAAAATGTGAAGTAGATATATGGGATGATGGACAATGGTTTCTACAGTTTACAGACAGATGGTTGGTTCATTGATGTATTTGATGAATACTGGGCCAGATATATGCTTTGCTGTGAACACCCAAAGTCAGTATATGGTTGAGCCTAGATGTGTTCACTTGGTAACTGCAAAGCATGTGATGAGGTACCTAAAAGGTACAATAGATTTTGGTCTATATTATCTTGGAGATCATGACTTCAGACTGTATGTTTATACAGTTGCAGATTGGGATGGAAGTGTCTCAGACAGAAAGAACACATCAGGTGGATGTTATTGTCTGGGATCTGCTATGATCTCATGGTTTAGCAGGAAGCAATCCAGTGTGGCTCTCAGCACAACTGAAGCGAATTATATAGCAGCTTGCTTTGCTAGTTGTGAATCCATATGGCTTCAGAAGCTGTTGTCAGGACTATTTGACTTAGACATGGACTCCACTGTGATCCTGTGTGACAACTAGAGTTGTATCAAGATGACGGAGAATCCAGTGTTCCATGATAAGTCAAAGCACATAGAGATCCGATATTTCTATATACGGGATATGGTGCATAAGGGAGCTATAACGCTCGAGTATGTGAGCACTAATGATCAAGTTGATGATGTATTGAAAAAACCTCTATCTCGAGTAAAGTTTGAGTATTTCCGAGACAATCTTGGTGTAGTTCAAAAGGACCCTCCTCTAAAGGGGGAGTGATATGGTCGATGATGAGGATACCTATATCGATGATGAAGGATACCTGTATCGATGATGATGATACTTGTATTGATGATGAGGATACTTGTATTGATAATGAGGATACTTGTATCGATGATGAAGGATACTTGTATCGATGATGAGGATACTTGTATTGATGATGAGGATACCTATATCGATGATGAGGATACCTATATCGATGATGAGGATACTTGTATTTATGATGAGGATACCTGTATTGATGATGAGGATACCTGTATCGATGATGAGGATACTTGTACCGACGATGAGGTCGATGATGAGGATGCTTGTACTGACGATGAGGTCGATGATGAGGATGCCTGTACCGATGATGAGGTCGATGATGAGGATGAATGTACCAACGATGAGGTTGATTATGAGGATTCTTGTATCAACGATGAGGTCGATGAGTGGTCCTTATACTTGGTCTAAGTTGAAAAGTGGATTGCATCATCCCTGGACTCTAGTCCTAAATGAATCCGGAGACTTGTGTCTTCATGAGTGGTCCTTAGACTTGGTCTAAGTTGACGAGTGGATCGCATCATCCATGGAATCTAGTGCTAAATGAATACAGAGACTTGTCTTCGTGAGTGGTCCTTATACTTGGTATAAGTTGATGAGTGGATTGCATCATCCCTGGACTCTAGTCCTAAATGAATCCAGAGACTTGTGTCTTTGTGAGTGGTCCTTAGACTTGGTCTAAGTCGACGAGTGGATTGCATCATCCTTGGATTTATGTCCTAAAGTGATAGGGATTGATCATCCCATAAGTGGATCAGGATTGCATCATCCTTGGATTTATGTCCTAAAGTGATAGGGATTGATCATCCCGTAAGTGGATCGGGATTGTATCATCCTTGGATTTATGTCCTAAAGTGATAGGGATTGATCATCCCATAAGTGGATCGGGATTGTATCATCCTTGGCTTTATTTCCTAAAGTGATAGGGATTGATCATCTTGTAAGTGGATCATGATTGCATCATCCTTGGCTTTATATCCTAAAGTGATAGGGATTGATCACCCCGTAAGTGGGATCAAGATTGTATCATCCTTGGCTTTATATCCTAAAGTGATAGGGATTGATCATCCCGTAAGTGGATCAGGATTGTATCATCCTTGGCTTTATGTCCGAAAGTGAGAGGAATTGATCATCCCGTAATTGGATCATGTGTATTGCAGATATTTATGATGCTGTTGATCGAGAGATCCAGATGATGTTGTTGATCAAGAGATCTAGATGATGCTGTTGATCGAGAGATCCAGATGATGCTGTTGATCAAGAGATCCAGATGATGATGCTATTGATCAAAAGATCCAAAAGATGTTGTTGATCAAAGAGATCCAGATGATGATGCTATTGATCAAAAGATCCAAAAGATGTTGTTGATCAAAGAGATCCAGATGATGATGTTGCTGTAGATGATCGAGTGATCGAATGTTGCAGAAGATGAAGACTTAGTACTGTAGGTGTTGATGTTCCAGTATTGAAGATATTAAAGATGTTCCAGCAGTCGTTCCAGTTTCTGATAATGATTAAAGAAAACTTCCAATGATTTATAGATGTATCACTATGATGTTGTTGATGACCTCTCCTTACTCCTGCATATGTTGTTAGAATACCCTTCTCGTTAAGGGGGAGTGTTGAAATATTGTAACTTCAAAGAATATTATATTTGTACTTTATTATTATTCATCCGGAGATGTTTTATTCCTCCGTCGGGATGTTAGTATTATGTAAAGTCATTGAGGTAAATCCTCCCATGTAATTCGGGGCAATAGATCCCCTAAGTGTCATTTGTAATGGGGTGTTTAAGTCCCCTAGAGGGGTCAACCTAGTCAACAAGAGAATAAACTATTGAGGCCAACCTGTCAAGTGTAAAAGTCAAGTGAATGTAAAGTATAAATAGAGGAGGTGTGTTCCTCATTTGAACACACACTCACTCACTTGTGAACTTGCATAGGAGAGAGAGAGCTCTGAAAAGGAGGATAAGGAGATCTTGTTTGAGGATTTCATCTTTGTATTTTTGGTCATCTATATTGAGGAAGTTTTGCTAGGTTTTCTACCCCATGAGGGTTTCCCAGGATAAATTTGTGTCTCTTGTATTTATGTTGTGCTTGTTATTCTTCCAGTGATCCTGTATATGCTATTGTTGTGAAATTGAATTGAATAATGATGTTATCTATTTTAGCATATAGAATTTGAACACATCATGGGGTCATTGTAAATCATGTATGATTCATTGATTATATATTGTCCTATATGGGTTTCTATCTATTGTTCTTCCTATGTTAGATTTTTTTTTTTTGTTCTTTATTTTTTTTCATGTGGTTCATGGCATTAGAGATCGGTGCTTGCTACATCCACGAAAACCCCCCAGGAATTCCGCGAGGAAAGTGGGAAGTCCAAATATTATCGCTAGAAAGGTGGCTCGACAAGAGCATCAAATATGCCCAATTAAGAGCTCAACATGTCACTTAAAAGGATTGAAATTGGGTAGGGTAATGTTAATCATTCCTCCCAACCATCCAAGCAATGTCCAATGGACATTTTAGATATTTGATAGTAAATGAACATTGTTCATTTATGAATCTTGGGAATGAAGTAGCTCCTTGGTCCAAAGTAGAACCCATGATGATGTGGATCATGGAGTGATAAATGATCAAATGCAACAGACTCAAATCTGTCGTTCTTCAATTGCTTTTCAATTTTCCCAATATGTGACTAGGACTAGACCCTTTTGTTCTCCTTATTATCTTCTTCAGTAGGTGAATTAGGGGTAAAGAGGAGTTTTAAATCATTCAAAATTTCCCTTTCATATATTTGAGATCATCTTTACTAGCCATGTTTTCCATCTTTTGTTCCATATTTTGATCCATATTTTCCATTTTAATTTCTATTTTTTTCATGTATCAAATCCACCTTTTTTTGACATATCATTCGGTTCATTACTTTTTTTCTCTAAATTGGATAGTTGGTTATATATGTTAAGATTTAATATGCTAATACAGAAAATAGCAGCATTACGTTCCATTTCACAATAATAGCATATACAGGATCACTGAAGAAACAACAAGCATAGCATAAACACAAGAGACACAAATTTATCCTGGGAAACCCTCATGGGGTAGAAAACCCAGCAAAGCTTCCTCAATATAGATGACCAGCAATATACAAAGATGCAAACCAAAGACATGATCTCCTCCTCCACCATAGCAAACCTCTCCTCCACAAGTGCGCCTCTCTCAAGTGTGTGTGTGTGTCAAATGAGGAACACACCTCCTCTATTTATACACTACTCTGACATATATTTTACACAAGTACATGTAGGCTCGTATTTAACCATTAGGTTAAATACCCTATTATAACTGACTGGGCCGACCCCCACATGGTGGGTCTAATAACCCTAGTTGCCACAACTCCTCGGAGGAATAAACATCTCCGGATACATAATAGAATCACCTCGGAGGGATGGAACATCTCCAGAATAAATAATGTACAAATATAATATTCTTAGAAGTTACAATATTCAACAATATATATCTTCACTTTATTCCCGAGTCATAGTTGATTTGTTTGGAGGTTTAATTGGCATAGCAGTTTTTGAAATACCCTTTTCAGTAAACTCACAATAATATTTATCTATAATTCTTCTATATTTTAAATTTACCACAGTTTTTGAATCGCCTTGAACAGATCTTCCAACCAAAATTTATGTCAATTGTAAGTTATAAACCTTTTCAAACCCTAATTTGAAGCTTGTTTTGCTAGCTGACCTTCCACCTTTTGTAAATATGAAAATTTGGCCCTTCTGAGTCTGAATTTTTTTGGCGTAACATTTTTTGAAGGTTTCATTGGCGTAGCATTTTTTGGCCCCTTTTTCGATAAAGGTTACAAAGTTTCATTGAAATTTCGTCGAAAAGAGGTCGTTGAAATTTCATCACAAATTGGACTTTCGTTGTAAGACCCGCAAAAGTTCGTCGCAAGACCGAAAAATGTTGGAAAGTTGAAATTTTGACTTCGAATGCTCAACGACCTATCTTCGACAAAATTTTAGCAAAAGGTTGGAACTTTCATCGAAAAAAGGACCCATATGTGGTAGTGTTAATTAGCGTAACATTTTTTGAAATGCCCTTTTCCAATGAACTCAAAATAATTATTTGTCTATAATTCTTCTATATTTTAAATTCACCATAGTTTTTTGTCTTGAACAAATATTCCAACCAAAATTTATGTCAACTGTAAGTTATAAACCTTTTCAAACCCTAATTTGAAGCTTGTCTTGCTCGCTAACCTTCCACCCTTTGTAAATATGAAATTTTGGCTCTTCTGAGTTTGAATTTTTTTTTTGTAGTATCCTAGTATTTTTTCTCTTAAATTCCATAGGTATTACTAAATTATGTATTTCCAAGTGAAAGTTATGGTAAATTTCCCACAACTTCTTGTTTTTTTTCCTTTTTAGGAGAGTAAAGTTTTACAAACTTATAGGTGTCCAATTTTTCATAACTGATTCTTGAATTTTTATCTGAAATATTTTTGTCTGTATGATATGCCATGCAATTGGTGGTGCTCAAATTGAAACTCTCAAGATTCATATATATCAATTTTACCCATAACACTTTTTTGAGGCTAGTTTTTTTACTAGTAAAATAACCCTATCTTCCACAAATTGTAACTCTGAACTTATGGAGAACTCGGAACTCAAAATTTGTATCATGGCTACTTCATAATATCTACTGAGGTTAAAAAGAAATCCTCTCTAAAACTTCCTCCAAAAAACATTATGACAAAAATGGATATGATACCAAATGTTATGGAGCAAATTCTTCAAAGAGCATAAAAATAGAAAGAAGTAACCCCACATATTGAGAATGAATAAGAAGCCTCTTTGAGGGGGAAACCTTCTTCTACAATACATCAAATGCAAAAAATGAGATGATTTCTAAAACTAGGTCTCATTGGTATATATAGGAGAAAAAGGGTACAATTACAATTAATGTCCTAGCCAATCAATAAAGACAATATTAATATAATAATAGACATGTAATTCCACAATATATAGAGATTAAGAATTTTCTCTAAGTTGTCACATATTTGTTAGGGTATTTTTATTTTTATCCATGTACCATTATAGATGACTACTCATTTTTATCCATATCTGATCTTCCCTTAATTATACAATGTCAAGTAGGTTCTTATTATGCTAAATGTTTCCTAGTTGATTATGGTTTGGGTCTAAATGCTAATTCCAATGAGCTTCTTTGAAATTAATCTATACCTATTTCTATAGTTCAAAATAGTAGAGTTATGACAATCCTATATGTGTAGGTATTAATACCCACTCCTCATGTCCTTAGGCTATTTGGCATCTAACTACATGTGTCACTATGTACTTTCGTTTTGAATATTATAAATTCATCCAAAGATGCTCCTCCTTTGATCAACTTATCTAGTGCCCAAATAAGTGTATATACTACTCTTATTTTATATACAACTCCCTTAGTTACTTAATTTAACCTTCCTCTAGTTTGAGAACTTGAGTTGATAGTTACACCTATACTCAATAAAGAGAAAAGTATGGTTGATCCTATAGTGTCTATAATATCTAAAGCTAATACACCTTATAGTTCTTAAAAAACTTAGCATGACCCCTCTCAGATAAGTAACTTTCACTTAATTTATTATGAAATCCTTTCACCCTAAGAAAGTACATTGGGTCCTCTTTAATAACATAGATAAGTAACTTTCACTTAATTTATTATGAAATCCTTTCATCCTAAGAAAGTACATTGGGTCCTCTTTAATAACATGCCTTTAGCTAAAACATATTGGTTCTCATCTAAGTAATTGCTACAATAATTAAACAATAATGATTTGTAGAGGTAGGTCTACAATAGATTATGGCCACTAATTCTAATACTAAAAATAAGGCTTAGGATAAGCTTATATATGAGAATAACTCATTCATTGGTACAAAGTGATTTTTCTGATAAATTAAAAGTACAAAGATGAAGGAAAAACTTAGTAGAATAGTTGCAGCAACGATGAAACTCCTCTTTCTTGTATTGTAGCTTTGATAAAGCATCCTTTAAAGTGATAAACATGTTTAGATATTTGTATTTTTCTTTTGGGATGCCAGTATCAAACTTTGACTACTTTACTTCCTAGATAATTTATAGGACCCCAAAACCTAGGTTCATATCACATAGTTTTGACTTTAGATGATTATGTTATGGCCATTCAAATTTATGGGTTGAAAACCTTAACAATTTTAGGATTTCTTCTAATATTGGGAGTTAAGATAATAGAGGAATTGTGCACAAAATAGAAGAAAAATGTAATGGTGGAATGGTGCGAAATGACTCTCTGTAGAAAATTTTGGCCAAGTGATCTTGCATGACTTGATTTTCAAGACTATGTCATCACATGCATTTATTAGTTTAGCAAACCAAGTTCCCCTTAGTGAAATATTCTCCTATCTCATAATTCTATATTGAAGTCTACTTAGACTTGATAGATTGCATAAAGCTTAAGAATGTAACTAAAGAGAGCTCTTAATAAATATGACAATCTTAGTACACAATATCCTATCTTCTTAATTTTTATATGTCTAAAGAAGAATATGATCATGCCATTCAAATAATCACTCCTACTGGTGATGATCATTCTAAGGATTTGTTACATTCCTAAATCTAAAAAAATCAAATTAAAATTCTTTATAAGCACATTGGGAATGGAAGTTCTTCGTCATAAAGGTGGAATGAAATGCATAAGGACGATTGGGATGACAATCATAAAAACCTTAGCACTTTCATTTGCACCATGCACAACTATAGAAATAACATTTTCAAAACTACCTAGTTTGACTTCCCTTATAAAAGATATATATTATAATAATACCAATAATAAATATTGATCCAATTTAATGTCATAAATTTTAAGAAGAAATATGTGGGGAGAAATTTGTTGAATAAGCACTATGTAAATTTTCTTAAAAATGTCGCAAATGTTCCCTTCCCCTTATATGTAAAAGATATATATTATAACAATAACAATAATAAACAATTTAATGTCATATATTTTAAGAAGAAATATGTGGAAAGGAATTTTTTTCCAAACGGAAAAATCACCTTCCTGCTATTCCGAAGAATCAAGGAAAGCTTGAAATACTATCATTACAATAGGGCTCAACAAGAGCATCATATCACTTACAAGAATTGAACCTGGGTGGGGAGGGCAACAATATTTCCTTCCAACCACCCAAGCTACAACCAATGGACATGTGGAAAGGAATTTATTGAATAAGCACTATGTAAATTTTCCTAAAAATGTCACAAATTTCCCCTTGAGACTTGCAGCGCTTGCTTAAGCGTTGAAAATCATCCGAGCATTGCCACCCTTGTTTTAAGTATCACTTTAACCACTAACATTGTTACTATAGATGTTCCAAGAATATAAAGGTACTAGATGAATTTAAAATTGAATTCTAAAACCCTTGTGAAATGGAAACCAACCTATCGGTATTCTATTTCCTCGCCTTATGTATTTATGAGTATATGTAGTGGATTTCATCATGGGCAATAACAAAATATTGAAGCAAAATTATTTATTAGCTATCGGATTGTATGGAGTCATGTGTCTAAAATATTTTCTATTAGTGTCATGGTATCCTTCATTTCATGCATGTGGATTCTCCAACAATTTTAGAGCTTGTATTAAAAATGAAAACTTCCATGACATAAGATATTAAAAGAAATTGGCGTGGAGTTGTGACAATATTTGATAAATTATGAAATAGTTTTTACAACTCCAGTTTTTAGAGAATAGTGAAGGAGTACACTCTTTAGGTATTGAATTTGTTGATCACACAATACATTTAAGTATTTTTTAGAAATAAATAGAAATTGTGGGATGTTCACTCTTCTTGTTAATTGTATTTTCGCTAATGGGAGAGGAATGTTACACCTAGAAACTAAATCACAAGAAGGATGGCTCTAATATGATTAGTTTGTTATACATTTTGTTTTTCAATCTAGAGAACTTTATTGTAAAATCCTTATTCCTTCTAAAATATCAATGACTAGACATTCAACAATACCAGGTATCGAGCTCATGGTTACTAGCTTGTATGATAGTTTATGATTCACACTATTGAAGGTTTTATGCAAGTTTGCATGCAAATATTATCTCTTTACGTGTACAAGATAATTTCAATTTTTTTAGAAAAAGGATCTAGAGAGGATGTAAGAACAAATTCTTATAGTGTTCAAACTGTTACTATATGCAAGGTTTTACATGCCTCTTTAAACATGTAATAATGCCTCTACTATGGTTCATTGGGTATAGTCAAGCTTCAAACCATGTTTCAATAGTCCAACTTGCTATGTTCAAATAACCTTCAATGGATACGCCCTTCATTGTATATGGCAATGTGAAATATAGCTCAGATGTTTCAATGGTGTTTCAAGTAAGGTTACCATTTTAGGGGGCATAACTTTAGGCTTCTTTATCTTCTTTAGGATCCTCTATCTACTTTGCTTTGTGGACATATTGGGACATGAGGGTCCTCTATATCCGCAACTTACGAACACAATCCTTAGTCACCTATGATCCATGGACAAATCATGCTATGTGGATAATCTATCTCCTCAACTTTCAAGTAAAATACTTGGTTTCCTTTGCTCAATGAATGGATTGAGGTTTGTGGGTTATGTATCTCCTCAAAGTGTCCCCAATTGCCTTTTCTTAGTGGATGGATCAAGGTCTGTATCCTCTCGATTGGGATATTTATTCTCTTATCTATGGACTAGTGGGCACTGATATTGGTTGATCGGTGCATGAACTTGTGCTCAAGTGAGTGCTTTGTTTTGTTTGAAAAAATCACCAAATTACATTATGGTATAAAATTTTGTTTTGTTATAACTTATTTTTGTTATATGTTATGATATATATGGTTTTTTTAACATTATGTTTTATTATATGCTAGTGTATTATATCTTATATAAAATACATTATATATATTATATAATATATTATATATAACAATATAACATGTATTATATATTATATTTGTTATACTTTATTGCATAATAAATATTGTATTTATTAACAACGTATAGATGATGATGACGATTGCATAATGACAATGATGATGATAAATAAGGAAATGAAAACAACTAAGGCCCTCTAGAGATAGATCATGTGAGAGTAATGATATATAATAAAAAGAGACAATTATATGGGGACACTTTCATGGTCCTTAAGCTACGTATGTCTATGGAGACATTTACATGGTCCTTAGACCACACCTACATTGTCAATCATATTAGCCATGGTTCTGTCAATTGGGTTACATATTCTAGGGAAAACCTCCCAAGAACTTATCCTCATTTTGAGGATGGTAGCTAGGATAAGCCCTAGATTCTTTTGGGCACAAGGCCAAGTCAATAACTCATACACAGATAATTATATAACTCATTGATAATCAGGTCACTAATATAAAGCATGTCACAAAGTGGGATTTCAACTCTAGTAGGGAGGGTAGCAATGAATTATCTTAGTTATTAAAATTCAATTAGTCCCCCACAATACCAATACATTTAATTTAGTTAGCATTTCCTACTCTATTGAGAGACCAGGGTGTGCCACAAATATTCAAAGATTTATGCTTGAAATTTTCTACTATATCACCCTTGGACCTCCTTTATCACATATTGAAAATTATATTACTTTCCTAACATTACGATGACAATGACAAGGATATATAGGTTCAGTATTAGTTGATTTGAATTAGAGGTCAGGGTTTATAATTGTTAGGATATTTTATATAGTTATAAAAGTATTTGCAAGGGATTTGGGTTATAAGGGTTGTCTATTAGGGGATATAATGTTTAGGGAATAAAGTTATATAAGTTATGGGTTGGGTTTAGAGATTATAAGAGTTAGAGATTATAAAAGATATAGGAGTAAATGGATAAGTATTAATTGTTTTCGGGATTAGTATTTAGGAGGGGTTTCTTTATGTCATAAAACAATTCCAATGTTGAGAGAGAAATCATACTTGCCCACAATCCAAACATCCTTGATGTTAGTAGGAAGCACCAACCCTCGTGGCTTCGCCCATTGCCAAAAGGATCATAAAATATTGGAGATTATATATTACTATAGTCTAATTCTATAACCAATGTGGGATAGTACATTTTTTAAGATAAGAGGGATTTTGTCTTTGGAACAAGTTCAAGTTACACAATAATTAGGGATATCAACTTTTTTAAATTAGAATGTGAAAGTGATACCCTGTAGTACTATGAATAAAATATTTTTTGTCTAAAAAAATGAAGGAGGAAGGTAGACAAAGTAAGAATATTCACCATGAAATCAATAAACTATTGTCTTATTAGGAAGCACCAATCTCTTGTATTTTCCCTCGTTGGCGTAAGTATCATGGTATATTTAGGATTTTATGTTATGATTTATAGTGATTGGGGTTATCAAGGTTAAGTGTTGAACGTGTTAAACATTAGGTGCATAACCATTAGGTGTTAGTAGATAGGGGTTATATGGATTAGGGATGATATTGGTTATTACTTATAGGGGTTAGGGGATTAATAATACATATTTTATGGGTTATATGTGTAAGGGGATATGGATTATATGTGTCAAGGGTTATGGGACTTAAAGGTTAATGATTATATACATTAGAGGATATAGTTTCTAAGAGATATTGATTATATGGTTTATGGATTATAGGTGTCATTAGTTAAGAACTATAGTGGTTGGTCATTATAGAGTCTAATAATGATAGGGG
This sequence comes from Larix kaempferi, assembly GCA_027924585.1. Lineage (NCBI taxonomy): Eukaryota > Viridiplantae > Streptophyta > Pinopsida > Pinales > Pinaceae > Larix > Larix kaempferi. The sequence continues at coordinate 25,435,380 of BSBM01001530.1, read as the reverse complement.
TCAAGGGTAATGGGAATTACATTTCATGAGTTACAAGGATTAAGGGTTATATTAATTAATTATTATAATGGTTATTGGTTAGGGGCTATCATGGTTAGGAGTTCAGGACTATGAGTTAGGTGTTATAGGGCTTGTGAGTTATGTGTTGGTTAAGGATCATATGGTTTATTGCTTGTAGAATTTACTTGTAAGTATATAAAGCTCAGGGTCAGATGGGTTTGGCTAGATATGATTAATTATAATGGATAGTAGTTATAGTAGGTTGGGATTAAGGGTTAGAGGTTATAAAAGTTAAGGGTTATACATTTAGAGGTAATAATGACTAAGAGTTAAGGGTTATGGGGGTTCAAGTTTACAAAGGGTAGGTGTTAGTTGATGGGTGTTATGGTTTATGGGTGACAAGGATTTAGTTATAGGGGTTATACGATATCGATTGTAGTGGTTAGGGATACAGATTATAGTAGTTATATATTAAAGGGGATTAATATATATAGATTTGGTGTTAGGGTTGATAGAGGTAAGGGGTTTGGGTTTATATGAGCGAGGGGTGCAAGGAGTTCAAGGTTTATGAGTGATAGGTTTAGGGTTTATTGAGGTTAAGGGTTTGGGTTATAAGAGTTCAAGGTTATAGGGATGATTGGTCAAGGTATATAGTGGCTATAGGTGTTATGCATTGTAAGTGTTAATATATATATGGGTTATATTGGTTATTAACAATTACAGTTTATAGGGATTAGGACATGAAGAGGTTTAATGTTAGAGGTAGGGTTTTGATTTTATGGATTAAGGGTAAGGGATTTTATGGGTGGTATGGATTAGTGATTATAGGGGTTATATGTTAGGATTTATAATGTGTTATTCTTATATGTATTAGTGGTTAGCCATTGATATAGTGGTTATGGATTAAATATTAGGGTAATTAGAGTTTATATGGCCCCAAGGTTTAGTTTTGATAGAGGTTACAAGTTATCTTGGGGAGTAGTAGGGGTTATATGAGTTATTATTTATGGGGGTTAGGGGCATTAAGGTATATGGGTGATAGGGATTATGGGTTAGGGATAATAAATTAGGAGTATATAGGTTATCATCATCATCATTGCCAACATATATAGGCTAAGGATTATGATGACTACAATGATGATGATTGCAATGACAATGATGATGACGACAACAATGATGATGATGAAAATGATAAGGATTTATAGGGGTTAGATGTTAAAGGTTATACAATTTATTTTATGCGTTCATTTTTATATTATTTTATATGGTATACTAGTTAGGCATGATCCATCATAATAGTTAGGATTTTTAGGGCCTAAGCGTTAGAGATTATACATTTCTAAAGTATATAACAATATAATATATTTTATGAAGAAACAATAGTAACTTGTTATGCTTAACAAGAGGAACTAGTATGAAGATTAATTTTAAAAAATTATGATTTTTTGTATTTTATACTATTAAAGCTTCATCCCATTCAGTTTAAATGACAAAGTGAAGCAAGGAAACACATTTGGTTTTTCAAATATACAGGTACTTATTTATGTGTGCTTATCTTAGTGATTGACTACATGTAGTGTAATATCAATTGATTGGTGCCCCATTTTGAAGGCTAGGCCAGCTTATGGTTGTCTAGTGTAGAAAAATGTTAGAATTATCTAGGGTATGATAGGATAAGTTCAAGAGGGTATGTTGTTGATATAATGTATATGGATTAGGCTAGGTAGGATGGTTTAGGGTAGTAGTTATCTATGGTAGACTAGTTGGTTAGGTAGGTTAGTTTCAACTATGATAGTGTAATCTATGGTGGGTATATTCATATTAGGCAAGGTAGGCTAGGAAAAAATATGGTAGGATATGATAGGTTAGTGTATGGTGCGTTAATATAAGAAGGGGAATATTAGGCCAAGGGTAGGGATAACTAGGGTAGGATAGGGATTTCCATAGTTGGCTAGGTTAGGGGATGGCATGATGCTTGAGACTATATTTTATTCAAACTTAAAACTATTCATCTGAGGCACATAGCATGTTAGAAGCCACTTAGAAGCACTTCACCATTAAGATGTGAATCAAGAAGGAGACAAAATCAAGAAGAGAAATCATAAGGGTACTCAAATTGAATTAGCTCGCTTTATTAAATAAAATGATTTAAATATCCAGATAAGATTGATCTTGAATCTTGAAATTCATCTAGATAAATATATAACTCATCAAGATTAGAATTTGTATCCAACCCTTCAAAATTATTGAAAGGATTTTCCATAAAAACATCTAGGATGTATAGCACTAAGTCATCATCAATATAGTCATCTCCCACAAGATGAAGCATATGATGTGAGCCAATGAATGGATGGTCAACTTGATTCTCCTCTTGGTTTGACACTTCTTCTTGCTATCCTACATCTTTTTATTATTCTTCATGAACATCTTCCTATGGAAAAACATACTTTATAGGCCTTCCTGTTGGATCAAATATAAATACAAATGACCAACCTACTGTACTTGGAACCTGTGAATAAAATATCTACTCACATTAACTTGGAAGTATATAGTTTTTTCAATGGCTCATACCTAGTTGTGTCAATCATGGTAAACCCATTATCATGACCAATAACAATTATTTCATCACCTTGTAGAAACAATCTATACCACTTGACCTTAAAATGAACCACTTTGAAGGAATTAAAGTCTATATCCAGTATGTATTCCAAATAACCATAGTAGAAATTGGATGTGATCATATGTATGTAACCCCTATAGGAAATATTAGTAACATGGAAACTTGTAGTTATCCCACTATCACAAGTTTTCTTCTTATCATACAACTATTTGGTATGATATATTTTGTCCTTGCATGACATAGCTTTGTGATGTTTCACCTGCATGCTTGAAATATTATAAAGGATTTTCCATGAAACGATAATGTAATATACCAAAAAACTATAGTTAAACCATAGTTACCATAGTTTAAAATAGTTAGAAACAGGGCGGTGAAGAGTCACAACTCTTAATTATTTGTATGTATAAATGCTAGCAATTTCACCTTTGTAATGTAGACTTGAATTATATATATATATATATATAACAAATTCAAGTCTACATTACAAAGGTGAATTTGCTAGCATTTATACATACAAATAATTAAGAGTTGTGACTATATATATATATATATATATATATATATATATATATATATATATATATATATATATATATATATATATATATATATATATATAATTCAAGTCTACATGACAAAGGTGAATTTGCTAGCATTTATACATACAAATAATTAAGAGTTGTGACTCTTCACCACCTTGTTTCTAATATGGTCTCCTCTAATTGGTATTAGAGCCAACTGGAATTCCACAGCTCATAAACTAGTGATTTGCTCGTTTTATTCATGCTCTCCAAAACTTGAATAGCTACTCTTGGTTGGTTGTTTGAATCCTTGTAGGGTGAATTTTGCATGTGGAATCTATGTGAAGGTGTGACCAGGTGCTTCCCTGGGATGTGTAAACCATCCACTAGTTCTAGGAGATATCAAAAGTTCCAAACATAATAGTAAAACACCTCAAGAGTGATACAAAAAAATTCACAAATGGTGTTGGGATAAAAGTGTGTGTTGAGCCTCTATTGGTTTGTATTCCATGGTTTCCTAATCATGTTTCTAATAATGTTTAAGCTTCCAATTCTTACCACAAATTTCTCCAAACAGATGCCTAGACGTGCATAAAATCATAGAGCCTTGTTATGCGATGCATTGATAAAAAGGGGTTGATCAATTTTAGATGGCTAATCCTCTCAACTTCACCTTGTGATGTTAGTCGTGATGCTGAAAGTATGTATGCCTCATATGAAGGTAACACAAAGAGTTAAAACCAAGGAAAAAAAAATATTTCCATTGCAATTTATCAGTGATAAACCTAAATATTCAATAATTTTCCATAGTTCAACGACAAAAAAATAAGAGTAAAGATGGAGAGGAAGCAAGGACAAATTACAAGGAAAAAAGGAGTCATGCCATCGTGGACATTGAGATATTGGGCTACATAACAGAATATTTCAAGAGAATATATTTATTATTAATTTTTGGTATGGCGACATACATTAAGGTATCTAATCAAGCTAATCGCGGTAAATCACGAGTAATTCAAAAACTCCCAAGAAGGCATTACGTGCCTCAAGCAATGCATCATCTAACACAGAAAACATGTCACCCAATAAAGAGTTAAGTGACGAGATAAAACAATTAATATCCTCAGTGGGTGAGATATCCAACAAACTCAATGGTGTAGATATAAAAGAATTAAAAACCTCAATGGATGAGATCTCCAGTAGACTCAACGATATAGATAAAATTTACAAAAAAATCAATAAAATGGATTATTTCCATAAGAATTAGAGATGTAGAATGTGAAGTAAATACACAGGATGAGGACCATGAGAATCTCAAGACCCAATTTGTAGCATTGGAAACAAGAATAAATGATTATGTATCCCCATTTCCCACTCCCCCTTTTCACCACCAAAACATTCATCGGATTTTGGGCCCTTTAACGGATTTATGCACAAGCTAAAAATTGATGTACCAAGATTGGATGGAGGTATCTATGGATTTTATCACAGGTTTTCCCACCTCAAATGGGAAGGAAAAAAATTGTAATCGTAGACCGATTAATTAAATATGCCGACTCCACTGGAATATCATTAAAAGCTCAATCTAGTCAAGTTGTTGATAGTTATGTAAACAATATCTATAGGATCCATGTGTTTCCCAAAGTTATTGTGAGTGACACAAATCGCAAGTTTACCAAAAAAATTTGGAAGGAATCGTTACACCAAGTTGGGACTACCTTAACCATGAGCACTTCATACCATCCCCAAACATATAAACAAACCGAAGTGGTAAATAAATCCCTTGAAGGGTACCCGAGGAATTTTTTGAATGATCGTTAAGTGAAATGGCACAATTGGATACATCTAGAAGAATGATTGTATAATACTAGATATCATAGTTCAAAAAAAAAAAAAAGAGACTCCCTTTTAGGCCTTGTATGGTTCTCTTCCACCATCAATAAAAGAGTATGTTCTCACCAATTTCAAGGATCCTACTATGAACTATACTAACTAGATAATTATGAAAAATTTATTCATATCCTCAAGACTCATCTCGAGCAGACAAGGAATCAAATCCAAAAAAAAGACGACTTGAAGAGAATTGATAGTGAATTTGAGGTAGGAAACTGGGCGTTTATTCAACTCCAACCATACAAGAAGAATTCACTCAAAAATTACAAAAACCATAAAATTGCCCCCAAGGCTTATGGTCCTTACCAAATTTGAATGAGAATAGGGAAAGTAGCCTATACCTTAGATATACCAAATAAGGGAACCATTTTTTCCATGTCTCTTGTTTGAAGAAAAAATGGGCCAAAGAACTCATATACAAACAAAAATAACCCTTTTGGATGAACAAGGGAAGTCAATACTAGAGCCTAAATGGATCAAAAGATAGAACTAAAGTCCTACATTCAAGAAGTGCCAGTGAGTACCTTATCAAATGGAGGAACCTTATGGAAGATGAAGCTACTTGAGAAAATGAAGACTTTAGATCAAGGAATTCATCTTTACTAATGCTTCGAGGACGAAGCATTTCAAGAAGGGATGGCTTGTAATATACCAAAAATATGGTTAAAATATAGTTACAAATAGTTAGTAATGGACCGGTGAAGATTCACAACTCTTCATTATTTTTATGTATGAATGCTAGCAAATGCACCATTGTAATGCATACTTGAATAATAATATTAATATGTATTGAATATATATATCAGGTCTCCTCCAGATAACTATATGTATGAGACAATTTGAGGGAAAAAAAAACAACACAAAGGCGGGAATTAAATATAAAACTCAATGGGAAATCCTTACATTTCTATCTTTTGCAACATATGCTAGATTGATTTACTTTCGTATTATATTTTTTAATCCAAATAATATCTTCTAATCATATTCAATTAGCAATGATAAACTTCATTACATCTTTCTATACATAACATCATCTAGTCAAAGATTATTTACAATGTATAGTGCAATGCATCCCACTCTCCACTACTTGGACGAAGAAAGAAAAATAGATTTAGTGCACAGATCAAGCTTAAAAATATATGTATGATGATAGAAATTACAATAAAATATGATAGATTTCACTTTATCTATCTACCTTTACTGAACAACACCTCCCCTTCAAATTTGATAGTGGAATTGGCATCCCTTAAAATCACCCACTACTTGGGGTAAATACTTACTAAAATACACCATGGAATCATATACCATATCAATTTCAACCATTTATTGCTTTGGATGTGATATTTTCCTAACAAAAGCCTTCAATTTCTTCAAGTACCTCTCCACCAATCACATTGACATTCTATATACATGTCACATATTTCAATATCCCGATAGGTATATGAGGTAATGTTATTGTGCATTGAAAATCCTAGAGGTAAATGCATTTTCATTTCACACATTAAATGATGAATCTCCATCTTCCAATAGTTGATATCTTCTTTATGGATTTCTTTAGATGACAAGCATCTAAAAGTGCAATGAAATCACATGTCAACATAAAATTATACAATTCAAGTAAATTGTCATGTACCAAATTTGGAATTGGGTCACAATTGCCTAAGCAAATTGGCCATATTCATTAGAGTTTGTCAAATTGATGCTAAAGGTCAAATAATTGCCAAGGAGGAAAATTACTAGTTTCCTAGGTTTGGGGTGGAAGCTTTGGGATTTGGAATAATGGGGATAATAAATGATGTTGGAAAATTAGGATGGCATAAATATTTAATAAAGGAGATAAATAAATATATACAAGTGAAAATCAAAGTGGCATTTGATCATGAAGACACATGGAGGAAGTGGGACCCACACAAGCTAGAATTTTTGTGCCACATGGCATCCTCTTCTTGCAATTTCGAATCCATGGGAAGCCTAATGTTCTTGGGATGAGTTATAAGGTCAATAATACTTGGCATGAGTCAATGAGGTCGAAATATAGAGGAAGAGTAACTCCCATGGAAGAGGAAGAGGCAATTTGGGGCTAGTGAGACACTTGGGCTAGATTCCCTAGCTCTATGACAACAATGATGAAGATGCTATGACACCTATGACACAAATCAGACCTGAAGGATGACATATGACATATATGACATGTCAGGGATAAAAATAGACTCCAAGAGGGCGTTCAAGGGTGTTAGGGCAGCTAATATGCTTCCACATGTGATTTGGTGTAAGTGGGAGACTAGGAATTGTTGTACAAGTGGCGTTCTTTGGAATCTCTTCCCAACTTGAGTTGGCATGAGTCTCTTGGAAGGAATTCGACCCATGGAGGAAATTAGAACTTTGTAAATGTCAAGAACAAATAATGAAACCATATTTTGATCATTTTTAGAATTTGCAATTGCATTTGTGTAGAGGGAGAGCTAGTGGATGACTAGTTTCTTGCCTTAGCCAATTTCGAGGGTGAAAGATTACCATCCAAGTTGGTAATTGGAAAGGCCATTCAAACCTTTCATTTGGAGCTTTAATGGATTATTTATTTTCAGGTGTAATCTATAGGTCAGCGCATGGTTTCTTATATTGCATCACATTCTCTCAACCATTTCTAGTTTTGATGGCATATTCTTGATCCTTGAGGGAGGGCATTTTTGGTGAGCTATTGTACTCTTTGGGGGAGCTTCTCATGCCCCATTTATTTTTTGTATCAATCAAATACTCTGTTATTCATATCCATAAAGTTTCAGGTCGAAATTCCAAGTAGAAATGTATAAATCTCATTTTTAATGAAAGAACTGTGCCATTTCCCCACTACCTTGATGTATGCCAATGTATTGATGATGATTTCGAATGGAAGAATTTGTATCTGATATATTTATGATGTATGGACTTCCATTGATTATTTTTACAATTTTTATTTTCATAACTTAATCATTTGAAGCCACCTTGCTCAGTTTATTTGCATTTGGAAGAGATTTGGTTCCATTTTCCCAAGGGTCGAACTAGTGATTTTTGCTGTTGTTTGGGAGAGGTTTGGAACAGACTTAATAACTAATTAATGGTGAATTTGGGACCTTAATAACATATTTGAGACATCCCCTACCTTTTTTCAGAAATTTTAGTGGGTTTGGAGGCATTTGGGAAGCTATTTTCAGCACTTACCCCAGGGGGATTTGAACCCCAAATTACTAGTAAAATTGCATACTTGGTCCAGAATCTTAAGAAAGTTTGTAGAGGTATTTTGGTGGAAATATCTCATCCCTGAACATCATATTCAATTCCTAATATCATTCATACACCTTCCTTGAATATTTGAAGGCATTTGGAGTCAATTTGAGACCTAGATACCAATACTAGTCAAAGGGAATTACTAGTAAAGTTCCCTACATTGGCCAGAATTGAAAGAGGATTTGGAGAAGTATTTTAAAGGTCCAAAAGAATACCTGAAACACATGTTTATGTTCTAACAGCATCCATATACCTTCTCAGAATATTTGGGAGCAATTGGAGCAATTTGGGGACCTAGAGCTCAAAACTAGTCAAAGGTCTAACTAGGGGAAAAAGTGAAAAATGGTCACTTTAATAAAATTCCTAACAAGGGACATTACATAAATCCATGTCAAAATGTTTTACAATATTATATTATTTTTTGCATACCTCATGGGCTTGCCAATATCATATATAACTTGATTTATGTTATTATAATCCTTGGGAGAGTCAGAGGTAGAACATACGGTAACAAGGAAGGAAGCATTATCATCAATATATATATAATGTGGAAGTTGTGAATTTTTACCCCACCAAAATCACGTTTTTCGTAAATATATTATTTATGTTCAAAGAAAAACTAGTGGAAAATTTAATCTTTTGTATAACCTCTTTTACAACAATGCTTTCTTACTCTATTAATAAGCATGGAAGATTGGTCAGTTCTCCATCACTATAACAATGAGTCCAATGTTACATTATGAAGCCATCATAATGTAACATGTAACATTGTGCTTCTTTGTCACATTTTTTTCTTTATGAATATTGCTCCCATTTATAATTTTCCCTAAGCATTATGTGGTATTATTTCCAATATGCATTGTGTCAAACAAATGAACTACTTGTAGGTTCTCATAGTATGGACATCGACTGAATTGGATGGAGTATTATTTCAAACCTCCTAGAATCTCATCTTGGCGAACTTTGACAAACATAAATGGAAATAGATTTTTTATAAGATTAAATATAAAAAATATATTGCAAACTTGAACAAGTAACAAATATGAATGTAACTAAAACTGATTGTTTACCGCAATTTTCCTCAAATGCCTTTTTCCATAGTTCAGGTGTCATTATTTAAGGTTATTTCCCACTCTCTTCCTACCCATTAAAAAATTTTTTTTTATTAGTTCGATATCTATGGTTCCTAGGGAAGATATGTACTCATTATATACTTTCTTCCTAAACTTTTTTAGCATCTAGATATTGTTTAGGGACCACATACCAGATATGTTGATTCTCAACATCAACATAATTACAAAGGGTCACAACATGATGACAAAGACAAACATATTAAACTTCATTGCTTTTCTATTTCTCCTTTACCGTCAAGTCCAATACGATGTCCTATTCATTTCCATGCTTAATTTCTCCATTTGCATCGTCATTTGGTCTCCACGCCTCGTGGGGGAAGTTGTACCACACGCGTATTACTGGTCCAATTTGTGTCGTGTTTTGAATTTTTTTTGTTCCTCGCTATGTCTATCATCATGATATTATTCTTACACCTTTGCGTCTAGGTCGAAACACTTGTCACACCGATATTTCATTTTGCAAAATCTGTCATTGTTTGACTCCGCATCACTCATATGAAGTTACATCATGTCAAAGGTCTTGTGTGTCTTTTGGGACAATGTTAGCCAATTTTTATGTCGTCACGTGTCCATCATTTCATCATCTTTGTTACTACTAGCATCATCATAACACCGACACCTACATGCAATTTTTTTTTTAAAATAACCCATGGGACAAGGAGGGTACCACCCTTATGGTTCTCTTGTATAATGTTTTCAAGAGAGTCTCATATTGTAGTGTTGGAGTATCGGTTGATAACCGCCGCACCTCTATGAATATAATGTGGCATAACCACCACCTTAGATAATCAGACCTTGTGGTTGGCTTCGAATGCTTACCAACATCTGCATGTTTTGGTGTAACGACAAACCTTACATGGTATCAAAGCAGAGGTCTCAGGTTCAACTCCCCCGAGCTATGTTGGAGGGGGGTGTTGGAGTATTGGTTGACAACCGCCGCACCTCTGAGAATATAATGTAGACTAACCACCACCCTGTATAATCATACCTTGTGGTTCGTTTCAAATGTTTACCAACATCTACAAGTTTTTGTTACAACGACAAACCTTACATGTAGATTATCCTTCTCCAAAATTGAATTCAAAGAATTCTCATCTCTATAAATCCATTTTCCGTTGCAAAGTGCACCCTATTCTTCCATGATTATATTCTAAGGGAGTCTCGAGTTATGTTGCCATTCCATTAAATAAAAAAACCCCTATAAGTCTAAATGTCATTAAAAAAATTCCCCGTGATTTAATTCCCCATTATCATTTTCCCTAAGCCTTTCTCCCCCTCATTAAAATGCCCTCCCCCTTGTTTGAATTAACAAATTTAATTTCCCATTATCATTTTCCCCAAGCATTTCTCCCCCTCATTAAAATGCCCTCCCCCCTTGTTTGAATTGACAAAATATTCTTTAATTATCATAAAAGAAGAGAAGCTCCACCGCTATTTCCTTACGAGTCTTTGGGCTTACCAATAAATCAAAGAGCGTGGTGACAACCCTATGCTATATTCCTTTGCTTACTACCAATGTCGCAAGTTTAAAATTCAAAACGATGATGAAAGGTTTCCTAGCCGCTAATAATGATGCCCGAGGAGAATTCTGTCTCCTCATCATGACGTGTTGACATGGTAAGCCTGCCACATAAACTTGTTTAGCGCCTTACATTAAGAAGTACCACTCTAACTGACGCCAAGGCACGTCAGAAAATTGTAAACTATGGAATATATTCACAGGCCGAGGGAAGATTAACAGAGACACAGCTTGCCAGCGTCAACACGCAGCTAGAGCAGGAGATAGGACACGACATGAGGTAGACAGGAGTAGAATCGCAGGGATTCGATAGTCAAGAAAACAAAAACGCATACACACAGGTGGAAAAACCAGCGAACCAGCTCGACAGCCAGCATAAAAAAACAACAAAAATGCAGCGCAGAGTGAATCTTACAGAGGCGCAGATAACAAGTAACAAGAGCAGGCAGCTGAACTTACACGTTAAACGACACGTGACCCAAATCCTAATCCTACCGCAAGGCATACGAGTGAAACGTTGGAGATTAATAACGCTCAAAAGAGAATCCACAAGCCGTGGAAAAAGGGCCAACATAATGCAAAACGCAGACCTGGCAGAGAATAGTGACAACGTAAATGAACATGCGGAAAGAGAGTTGTTAGGGTGGTAGGAATCATACATCCAACCCGTTCTATGAAAAATGCATAGACCAACAGTGAGTAGTAGGAATTCACACGTCTACAGGCCGAAAATGAAGCACTAGGAGGGAGATTGAGCTTGAGCAGGGAAGGTTCCAATTCAAATCTACTTTAGAAATCAAATCTTGCATATGAACTTCACAACTAGAAATAAAGTTGGTTACCTTTATTTTTGTCCCTGTGGCTAATTGCACTAACCACGACTTCAAAATCATACTTTTTCATTTTGCATATATCTACTAGCTTGGGAGATATGTAACTTAAAGTAGATCCAAAATCAACTAATATAGAAATAGGTTTGTCAAATATCTTACGATCTACCTCGATCATGGAAGGTTGATAATTCGCTTGATGATTGTCCAAGGCTGCGCTTATCTTTATTATGTTTCAAGAAACCTGTCCAAATGTAGTTGCTTCCCGGACAATGTGAATATTCTGATTATCCTTCTTATGAGGACAATCCCGATAGAAATGACTCTCCCCATATCCCCAACACTGTAAGGGTTCTCTTTTTATTTCTTCGTTCTTCTTATTAAAGAGATTATCTTTATACTTAGCAGTTCTTATTGGTTTTTTATACTCGGTTCTTATTGTTTGTTGTCTATCCTTAAAAGCATTCCTCTGGAAAATCTTATGTTTATTGAAAGATTTGAATTCTCTTCTTTTAAAATTACTCCCTTATATTTTCTTGAAATTATAAGGATTTTCATTCTTACTCTTAGATTGATTATAAGTTAATTTGACCTTCCTCATTGCTTCATATAACATTTTTGGTTCATCAAGCTCTAATTTGTCTTATAAAAGTTAGGTAAGCAACCTAGAAATATTTGAATTTTAAGTTTTTCTTCATTTAGGTAAGGCGCATATATTAACAAGGATAAACATTTAGTACAAAAGTCATGCATAGACATCGATCCCAGCCATAGATCATAAAAATCCTTTGCCTTCCCCTCATAGTAATACTCTGAGAGGTATTCATTTTTCAACCAGTTCCAACTTACTTTTCTATCATTGATTATTTTTCCTATTTTTAAGTCCTGCCACCAAATATCAACCTTTATGACTAGATTGAAGATGGCCATTTTTCCCTTCATAGAGTTGGAATAATTGTACATAGTAAAGTACTTCTTCATCCCAGATAGCCAAGCCTCAGCTTATTCTCCATTTTTTACTTCACCATAAAAGGTAGGAGGCTTTATTTTTTTAAATTCTCATGTTATCTCATATTTATATTTTCTCTTATTCCTTTGTCGGCCCTCAGAGCTATCACTAGAATCTTATGATTCACCAGATATAGGGTTTCATCAGAAGAAGGGTAGTCAGAGGATGATTTTTCTCATTTACGTTTCTTCTTGTTTTTATTATTAGTTATCTGATTTAGTTTATATAGTAAATCTTCATTTAAGTCTTCCTGGGTCTTCAGTACCCTCTCATGCTCAGTCTTAAAGTTCATTAATTCGACTTGTAATTCTGTTACTATTTGTAAAATCTCTTTATTAAAATTGTTATTCTCGTCATTAAGTTCAACCCAAACATGTGGGGTAGGGAATCATCTTCCGACCATTTCTTCCTATGGTTTAGTAACACAAAATTTCTTCTATGCACGATGTAAGAACAACATATAAACCAAATTAGTTTTATCATAACACTTAATGGACACCATAAGGCCAAGTGTCGTAATCTAAGCTCTGATACCACGTTTAAAATCCCCAAAATACCAAAATGCGGAAATTTTTAAAAATTTTCACTATACTGAATAATAACTAATAATTGATATAATTTCTTTTATAACATTAAGCATTATATAATTGTCTATCACGATTATATTATTGGGAGTTATAATTCTTTCCCAATCTAACGGTAATATTCACACACTTATAAATCGACCCAGATATATCAATGAAAATTTGTCTCCACATATGAAATCTCATTAATAATTCCCATCATTTTCAAAATAATATAAAGTATAAACATTTTTGTCGCAATTACAAATATCATCGCTAACTCATGTATCTACATATGTGTAAATGATTTATGATGGTTACTACCTTTCTTCTTTTCAATGATACATGTATGTACACGTAAAATCTATTTCTAAAACTTGAAACCTTCTTTTGTGGTGATTAACCTTAGTTGACTTAAATTTTAGTTAGAGCCTAGTTTATGAACACCAAAACACCTTTACATGTTTGCAATATCGAAAGCTTCCCTTTCCATTAAAAAAAAAAAAACATATTCCAAATTTATTTAAATAAAAACTTGTGTGGAGAAAAAGAGGGAGAAAGAGTACAAGTAGCTATGCTATGTTTATATTATGATTCATTAAAGTCCATTTTCCATATGAGTTCCCATCTAAGAAGATCTTCTTAATCATCATCAATGAAAATGGAAATATTCTTAAGGATCTAGTTTGATCATGATCTCTAGTAGGTGGAATACCTTTGGGAATATCGCACAAATAGATTTGAATGTTTGTCAATTACAATTTGGAGATCCAAGAGAACATAGGGTTCGGATGTTCGAAAATCTAATGAGTACAATGTGCGATTACCATATGTCCCCTTTTTAACAATTTTGTCATGTTGTTGGATATTATCACTTTAGATGGTTTCCATTTTATAAAACCTTTGACTTCAACTACATTTCCTTGACAATTGTGGAAGGATGATATCATATGGCATCCCATTACAGTATGATAAGAGTAAGAAGTAAGCCCCAAAGGTATGCTACAAGATGCATGCTAGTTATAAAAAATAATATATTTTGAAAATGAATTGTAAATAAAAGAGAGAAGGGACAAAAACATGATACCTGCACTTATCTATGCATAGACAATGACCTAATGAGACGTAAACGAATTGTCAACAACATGGAATGTCTCCACAACATTAAGATGGATATAAGAGGGATCAATAGGAGCCTACTTCTTAGAAGGATTGGGAGGTGGAGGCCCCTATAATATTACTTATAATAAGAAAGATGATGATGATGATGATGATGACCTCGCCATACCACCGACGGCAAGAGGCGTCGGATATCCGACTTCTGACTTCAAAAGAATCTGACGAACTCACTAATGCCACGTTTACCAAAAGGATTGGGGTCCTGACAGGTCGTCCCGGGCTCCGGGCTGGTGAGCTTCTCTTGGAGTCCAATCACCCAGATCCCCCACCAAGAATCCTTTGCACTACGCATCGATCTGAACTACTCAGACTTGGCATTATAAACGCCAAGATACAAAACTTCATGGTTAATGTGGGATATCTCCCAAAACAAAAAGCAACCACAACAGTTGATCATCGCGATCGGACGGTCCCTGGGTCTCCGCCTGCAACATCTTCATAATTCTTCCAATATTGGATCTTCAAAGTATCAAATTCATTGACTAAGTACCTCAATCTAATTAAATGCTTGTCAAAATGAAATAGATACTTATTGTTCCATTAATCATAGTTCAACAAGATATCAAGTTCCATTGATGTCAAGCATAGTTAAACTTGCAATTTTCCATGAATGTTTATGCCATTATTTTCCTTTTGTTGCTCAGAGTTAAATGTGCTTTCCACTAGACTATGTTGATGTCAAATTCTTGTAAGCAACCTACTACAGGTGGATTATCGTTGTCTCATCGTGGCCCAAGCTAATGTGGGTTTTTGGCTGGGAAAGATGGTTGTCGATCCGTCTCTACAACAACATTGCACACCCCCTCTTCCTCACTCTCACAATGATTAAATAATAATCTTAGAATTTTGTCAACGTATGCATCCTGCAAGTCAACTTGCCCATCTTCATCTACAGTTTGCCTAGCAATAACCTCCTTCAAGGAATGTAACATGAGGTACTGTTTATTTTGTTGGTTGTCAATTTGATTTAAAATAATGGAAGATATTTTGAGAGGTTTCCGACAGCTATGTTTCCAAGTGCATGCATAAGAAGCAACTGACTTTATTTCTTCAAAAAGAGATTGGAAAGACTCAATCACAATGCATTCAATGATTGCATGATGGCTAAGATCTTTTCATCTACCAATTTCACCTAGGCATAGCAGAGCAAGGTGTTGTCGGGACAAATTGGCACCGCTACTGTCTCTCAGAATGTTCATTAGCATTTCTACAGTAGATGTACATTTCTGATCTCCTGCAGCAAGGCAAAGAACTTCCACACACTGAGCAATTGAATGGATATCTTGCTTTGCAATACCACCCAATTGTGGAGAAGGTTTGGCACTTGAAATAAGAGCATCAATCGCTCAATAAAGCATCAAAGCTAGGAATCCGATGACCTTTCCATACCACTGACGGCAAGAGGCGTCGGATATCCGACTTCTGACTTCAAAAGAATCCGACGAGCTCGTTAATGCCACGTTTTCCAAAAGGATTGAGGGCCTGACAGGTCGTCCCGGGCTCCGGGCTGGTGAGCTTCTCGTGGAGTCCAATCACCCAGAGCCCCCACCAAGAATCCTTTGCACTACGCGTCGAATTAAACTACTCACACTTGGAATTATAAATGCCAAGATACAAAACTTCGTGGTCAATGTGGGATATATCCAAAAATGAAATGCAACTGCAACCGTCGACCATCGCGATCGGATGGTCCCTGAGTCTCCGCCTTCAACATCTTCAGAATTCTTCCAATATTCACTGAATATATCATAAGAATATTCACTGAATTGGAAAACAAGCCGAAGGTTGCTTGTTCTGTGATTGATCTCTTCAACTCCAAAACAAATGAGGAGTTCATCAGCATTTCTACAGTAGATGCACATTTCTGGTCTCCTGCAGCAAGGCAAAGAACTGCCACACACTGATCAATTGAATAGAGAGCTTGCTTTGAAAGACCACCCAATTGTGGAGAAGGTTTGACAATTGAAAGAAGAGCATCCAATAAAGCATCAAAGCTCGTGTTTGATGACTGCACCAAAGATGCAATTTTTTTTTTGCAAAGCCTGTAGAGCTTAACCCTTCAACAATGAACTCCCGACTAGAACAAGAGCTTGTGGAAAAACCTTGTCACATACTACAACACCAACATTTCGGTGATGATTTTTATCAGCCATCATTGTACAACAAAGTTCCAATGCTAAAGCAGCCATATGTAGGTCTGCATCACTGATTAGAGAGGTAAGTTCTGTTTTAATAGCCTCAAATGTAGATGAAGTGATTTTATCACCATAAGCAACAACTAAACAATTTAGAGTCCCCAGTGAAGCTTTCCTTAATGCACGATTGGCCTTTTACAAAAATGTTGTTCTTCAAAAACATGCTCCAATACACATGACAAATCTATCCGAAGAGAAGCTAGCAATAACAACAAATGCCTTCACTATTGTAAGGCATGTTATCTCATTTCCCATACGATCAACAAGAAGAGGTAAACACATGGGCAGTTCTCCTTGAAGTTTATCACCAAATGTTGAAATGACCAAACCCATGCAAGAAATAGCACACTCCTTCACCTCCTGATCTTGGTCTCGATTTTCCAATCTTTTTAAAATAACATTGTAAATGGGGTGAACATATGGATTAAAATCGAAAACCTGTGACATCTCCAATTTTGGATGAATTTCCCTAACCAGTTCTCCATAGACCCTCAGTGCCTCTGTAGTAACCTTGTAATATTGATCGCTGACTGCAGAAAGAACAGGTCCAGAAAGGGGCCTGATGTAGGGATGGAAAACAGAGGGTGAATGTGAAGCCATCACAAGCCTTGTGAATATGAAAGCTTCAATCTTCAGATTCAAGTTGGATGAGTTGTCATTAAGTGCTTTCTCAATTCTAGGCACCAATGAACGTATATGATCTGCTAGGCAGTCAGGTAGCACAACCACAAGCTCCTTCAAGATTGAAAATGCCCCTACAAACGTCGTTGGTCTTTCTAGTTAGCTGCGTCAGATATCATACAACGATGAAGAGCATGATGAAGATGATGGTCATGATCAAGCACGCCATTTGGGTTAGCATGATAATTGTTCATTTCCTTACTTATGAGCTTCTCTCTGTTTCGAGAATCATTTAATATTCTCTACTAAACAAGGCCAACCACGTGAAGGTGGAAGCTCTTATGGCCCCTCCCCCCCCTCACATCACTCTCAATTCCCCATAACCCGACAAAAATATCTATGTACAACAAAATTAAATGTGTTTTCTGACATACTATATAAAAAGTAATGTTTCTAATTATAGCATACAGTAAAATGTAAAAAAACACTAAGAAACAATTAATTTGTTATACGTACAGGCAAAAAAATTCAATATTTCTATCGCAATATTAAATATTCAAATTATATAGAGTAGATATATTACTGCATACATCATACACTTCAATGGAATTCATCATCTTCCCCATCTGAGTCATCATCTGTATCATCCGATGATCCAGATTCAACATTGTAAGGATTGGCCATATCATCATCGTCGTCAATGTCAGTTATGATCATCATGTCATCGTCGATATCATCTTCATGGACATTGTCCGATACATCATCTGATTCAAGAAATTATTCGACATCTTCTTCTGGAACATGATCATCTAACTCATGTTGATCATGATCATCTTCAACGGCGTCTTCTTCTTCAAGAACTTCTTCATTACCTTCATCTACGTTATACTTTACCAACCTTCCCCTTGGATCGTGTCTCACAACAAATGACCAATCCGCTCTACCTAGAACCTCAGATTAAAATACCTATTCACATTGGGTTGGAAGAACATAGGGCTCTGTTCTTGCTCAAACAACCTTGTATTTACCATGGTAAATCCATTATCATGTTCAATAATTGTTTTATCGAGATCACATGGATTCAATCAACACCTATACCATTTGACAATGAACAGAAATACCTTGAAGGAGTTAAAGTCACACTGAAGAATGTCTTCCAGATACCCATAGTATCGATTTTCAGAGAGTTATGGATGTCTGTCACTTCTAGAAGAGACATTGGTCGCCTCAAAGACTGCAGATATCCCACAATCCGATGTTTTCTTCGTGTCATCCAACTTTTTGATGCGATATCTACATCCATTGCACCACATAGCCTTATGGTGTTTTACCTACAACAAGCCATATAGAAAATATTACATAATGATCCAATATTTATGATTAACTAGTGCATGTTTATAATGCCATATAACAGGGAAAAAATCAGCATGTACAACGACAATATTTTTTACAGAAAAATAAATAGTGTGGTTGATTAATATCCTTACCTGCTTATCTTTCAAACCTCTTGCTAAATCGATTTCCCTTTGTGTTAGAGTGGTATCTCCATTACGATGTGCAGCTTTAACCAATTAAGCCACACCTTCCCATGATATTCCATGACCAGATTGTTCACATCATTCAATCCATACCTTCATCCAATCAAGATTGTTTGCAATCAGGGTATTTTTTAAGTATTATAAAAGTATACTTAAGTATAGTATTCTAGGCAATTATTTTGGATTGAAAAAAACATATATATAGATTGGTAGGCGAATATTAAATATGAAACCTACAATTTACTCCTGAAACTAGTGAATTTTGGTGAAAATTATGATAAAAAGACATACTTTATGTAAATATAGGAAATATTAGAGACTAAAAATGACCAAAAAGCGAATTTATTTTTCAAAAAAATGTCTTGAAAATAGCCAATTGGCGAAATTTCGCCCCTAAAATTTTCCTGTTTGCAATGTATAAATGAATTGCATCCCACTCTCGACCAACTGTTTGATGACAATAAAATAAAAATTCAATACAAATCTATAGTCGCTTAACATCAAAGTATATTATTACACTCTAAATTGATGCAAAATATTGAATATAAAAATAGAATATGTATGATATATATACATAAAAATCAACAGTCAAATGTGTTATATTACCTTTCACCTTCCTCGATATACCTTTCCCCTTCGGGTACTCCCCTTCTAAATCTTTATTGGAGTCTGGATCACAAATGCGACGTAAATTGAGCTTTGATGCTAATATAGGAAGATATTCACTAATATACAACATGTTTTTGTATACCATATATCCCTCCATCATAGAGGCCTCAGCATATGCTCGTTGTCTGACCAAACCCTTCATAAATTTCAAGTGCCTCTCAACCATCCACATGGACCTTGAGTGCGCAGGTCCACACAGTTCAATCTCCTCAACTTGGTGTATGAGGTAGTGTTCATGTGCATTGAAAAATGCCGAAGGTAGATGCTTCTGCATTTCACACATGAGATGGGGAATTTCTCTCCTCCAATACTTTATGTCTTCTTTATGGAATTCTTTAGATGACAACCATCTACAAGTGACATGACAACCCAATCAAGATATTAAAGGAAAAAAACATTATATTACGTAACATGAATTAGAGAACGAAAATCAAATATAAGTTCTATGTTGAATTAAACAAACACTAGTAAGTGCATGGAAAAAATCACCACTTACCTCATGTATTTCCCGAGACTATATATTATTTGGTTGACATTGTTGTCAAAGTTGTCCGGGATAGAGAGAGGTAGAACATACTATAACAATAATATACAAATCGTTTCATTTTATTAACAAAGAGTAGACAAACAAAAATACCAACCATATTCACTAGAATAGGAAAAAAATAGTAATTAAATGCATACCATAATAATTACCTTCATGAAGACATGCCAATCGTGCGTTTTCACCCCTGCAAAATCACCTTTCTTTGTTATGATATTCTTCATGTTCGCACAAAATCCGGTGGGAAATTTAATTTTTCGAATGACTTCTTTTACAACATTACTTTGCTAGTCCGTTAACATCCATGGAAGTGAGTTTATATTAATTTTCTCTCTGTTTCTATGAAATTGAATGACGTCTTTCATTGCACGGTTGCTATCTTGAATGTCTTTGCAAATTTTGACAATTTTGTCTTTGTCACTCTTTCCATCCAATATTCGCCATAATGTTTCAATCACATTCTTTCTGATATGCATTGTATCAAATAGATGAGAAATTTGTAAGTGCTCACAGTAGGGCAACCTACTAAATTTTCTAGGATAACTTTTCATTCCTCGTGGAAGCCCGTTAATGCTTTCATGATCACATGAACAACAATCATGAAATTACATAAATCAATGTCAATTACAGTAAATAACACACAATAAAAAAATACAATATAACATTTCAAATACGATGATTCATACGTACCTTGACGATTTCTATTATATTGCAACTTCCATAGGTGAGGTGTCATTCTCTGTGGTTTTAATACAGTCTCTTGTTTGCCATTGAACAGATTTTTTTCGGTAGTTCGATACCTGTGATTCTTAGAGAGGAAGTGCCTGTACTCATCAAACACCTCCTTTCCTAAGCTTTTTGAACGATGAGATTTGATATTAGGACCACAATCTAGACATGCAAATTTCCCCTTTGTCTGAAGACCTACATAAAGAGATGGAATATCTATGTGAGCAGTTATAATTCTATACAAAATGACTTGATTATTTAGAAAAACATGCGTGCGTAGTATATTAACTAGCTAGTTCATAAAATTAAATGCAAATAAAGTGGAACTTATAATTACATACCACAAAAATGGGTTAACCCTGGGGCATCATGTATTGTCCATACAAGCATTGCATGGAATTGAAATTTCCTTTGTCGTATTGGTCTAGATACGTCATACATAGTGATGCCATTCCATAACTTTAGTAGCTCATTAATAAGAGGTTCGATATATACATTCATATATTTGACTTGGTACTTACCTTATTGATTTGAACATATAAAAAATATAATTATGAGGCGTACCATTTATATATATAAACCATATTGCACAATAGAAAAACATTAAATATATATATATATATGACATTATGCGACAAAATACGATAAATGAGATAACACTACATTAAAAAATATATATAGACACAATATACCTGGAACAATCATCGACAACATTATGTGCTCCCTCTTTATTGTCAACCATGGAGGAATGTTATTCTTGACAACAAAAATAGGCCACACGGAGTAAACAAATATCATCTCTGCAAATGGATTGACACCATCTGTTGCCAAAGAAATCCTAAGATTACGAGGTTCTTCTTTAAAGTGAGGCCATTTTTCCTCCATATCTCTAAATGCAGACCCATATGCAGGCATCCGAATAATGTCATCTTGACTTTTGTTCCGTGCATGGTAATCCATAAACTGCGCTATGTTTTTGCACCTGAACAGTCGTTGCAAACGTGGAATAATGGGAATATATTAACGGAGAACGTTGTGAGGCACCTTTTTTGTTACTTGATCTGTTCGATATCTACTGATATGACATTCAGGACATTTTGTTGCAAATTCATGCTGATTATAATATAGAACATGGTCATTGGGGCATGCATGAATTGCTTCATACTGCATTCCAATTTATTTCATGAGGGCAGATAGATCTGGATATGTGAGAGGTAAAATATTTGACGGTGGTAAAAAATATTCACCTATCATGCTACAACAAATTAAAATAAAAATATACTAGTTAATATAATATAGAAATAATATTAATGAAACACATTTCATATTCCGTATTAAATTGACTTATGAATTAACAATAAAATTATTAGATAATCATATATATTATGTGATGGAATGTATTACATACCTTAACATCCATGTGACTGATATGTTTGAAAGACCATTCATAACCTTCAAGTTCATTATCAACAATATAGCAAAGAGAATATTTGTCTTGGAGCCCTCATAAAGTGGTTCGTATGCCTTATCAAGAAGAGGTATATCATGAATATCATCAAAATGATCATCACCATCCTCATCCATTGTAACATTAAATGAATCATGGATCAAAGTATTTGTAACATCATCTTCAACTATGTTATCAGTATGATCATATTCTTCAATGTGATCATTAACTTGTTCTCCATTAATATTCATAGCTCCATGTTCCTCCGGTACTTGTTCTGGAAGCACTTCCTCCAGACGAAATGCAGTAGGATGTCTTTCCTTTATAATTACATGAAACCATCAATAGATAAAAGTTAATATAATAAATTTAAACGCAAAATGTAATAACATCAATGATTTTGGAATAAAAGAAGTAAAAAATTGACCTGTTAGTAAAATAGGTGGATCCAAACATTCCAAGAAACATAAAAATTGACCCAATTACTGAGCAAAGCTACTCAAATATAACTCAAAATTTCCCATACTGTAAACTAAGGTAAGATAAGCGATGCTATGGTTTCTATAGAGAAAATAGAAGAGGAACAACATGCCAATATAGTCATTATTTCTATTATCATGGAAAGTGACACAAATCTATAGAGCTAAGTGCTTTCCCCAGTGAGTGGGTTACTCTCACTAACGAACAAATAAATGAGTTATTCTACTATACCCTAGATTCAACATGCACACAAGAAGAAGAAAAAATATAATATAATAAATATTAAATATTAAAATAATATTTATTGTCCATTCTAGTCCCAATCTATTGAAACCATCGATAGATAAAAGTTAATATAAGAAATATTAAAATAATACATACATTTACAAAAGCAATCAAAATAAAAACATATATAATGCAAAACTTACAAATGGATGATATTCATGTTCCCCCTCAGCGTGTCCATGTTCCCTACAATGTTTTCTGGCTGTTGTGATCAAAATTATTCTCCTCTTAAAGCCCCTGCATTGACTGCATGGACAATAACATTTCCCATCACACCTTCTTTCAACTCCTTCCCACAATCTAGCAAGCAATTGTCGATTTTGTTCCTCTGGATCAGAAATATTGCTAGTTGACATTTTCTCGTAAAGAGCTTGAATGAAGATTATCGATCTTAGAAAATCAAGCTCCACACTTCGCTTGCTTTAATCACAAAAACAAGAGAAATAATAAAAAATAATCCGCCAAAAATAATCCGCAATCCATCGCGCACTTATATAGAAAACATGTCGGAATGTTTTAGAAATTATAGGTTTTATAATATTCCATATCGTCGGATTTCCGACGAAGGGAATATATGTCGGATATTCTCCATACTAGGGCAATATCTGACATTCTTGCCATTCCATCGACGGCTAAGAACGTCAGATGACAGGATTTTTTGCATTCTGATGTCGTCGGTTATCCAACTTCAACGGGTTATCCGACTTCAACGGGCTAAAGTACCTGATGTTTCTGCCATACCACCGACGGCTAAGAACGTCGGATGGCAGGAATTTTTGAATTGAATGGTCGTCGGTGATTCGACGTCCATGTCTAAGATATCCGACTTTAAATTAAGTGTTGACCATCAGATAATTGACTTCCTGGCCGTCGGTTGTATGTGTCGCCATACTAGGGAAATATTAAGCCGGATATCCTTTGGCAATGGTCAATATTCGTCGGAATGTCGTCATATATCCGACGTAACCTTGTATCATTTTTAAAAAACTCATCAAATTTCGTAAATTTGAAGGTGAAATCCGACGACAAAGTCTTTTTCGTTAGAGGTCATCGGATTTTGGGTTCAAATCCACTAGTGTACCTTATTTTCTTATCTTAAATATTTATTTATTCCCCATTTAGGATATTTAGTCAAGCTAATGTCCATTTGGGGTTTTATAGTCTCCTTATTCCAAATCTAATGTTTCCACCCCAACCTAGGAAACTAGTATATTGGTGGGATTTTCTCTTCTTGAGATTTATTTGAATGGGGACATTATAGAAAACCTTTGAGAAACATAAATGGAAATAGATTTTTTTTAAGATTAAATATAAAAAATATAATGCAAAATTGAACAAGTAACAAATATGGATGTAACTGAAACCGATTGCTTACCGCAATTTTCCTCAAATGCCTTTTTCCATAGTTGAGGTGTCATTATTTAAGGTTATTTCCCACCCTCTTCCCACCCATTAAAAATATTTTTTTTATTAGTTCGATATCTATGGTTCCTAGGGAAGATCTGTACTCATTATATACTTCCTTCCTAAACTTTTTTAGCATCTAGATATTGTTTAGGGACCACATACTAGATATGTTGATTCTCAACATTGACATGATTCCAAAGGGTCAGAACATGATGACAAACACGAACATATTAAACTTCATCTCTTTGCTATTTCGCCTTTACCATTAAGTCCAATACGATGTCCCCTTCATTTCCATGCTTAATTTCGCCATTTGCATCGTCATTTGGTCTCCACGCCTCTTGGGGGAGTTGTGCCACACGGATATTACTGGTCCAATTTGTGTCTTGTTTTGAAACTTTTTCGTTCCTCACTATGTCTATCATCATGATATTATTCACACCCATATTTAAACACTCGTCACACCCATATTTCGTTTCGCAAATCTATCGTTGTTTGACTCCGCATCACTCATATGAAGTTACATCATGTCAAAGGTCTTGGGTGTCTTTTGGGACAATGTTAGCCAATTTTTATGTCGTCACGTGTCCATCATTTCGTCATCTTTGTTGCTATTAGCATCATCATAACATCGACACCTACATGCCAAATGTTTTAAAAAATAACCCTTGGGACAAGGAAGGTACCACCCTTATGGTTCTCTTGTATAATTTTTTCAAGAGAGTCTCATATTGTAGTGTTGGAGTATCGGTTGATAACCGCCGCATCTCTGGGAATATAATGTGGCATAACTGCCACCTTAGATAATTGGACCTTTTGGTTGGTTTCGAATGCATTAGAGGAAATTTGAGGTCTAAAATGGGCCCTATAAGAAAACAAGGCATCATATAAGAAAACGAGCCAACCATAATTTCTTGATGAGTTGGAATTCAAGAACCAATAGAATTTCATTAAAATGAGTCAGCCATAATGGTTGACATGAGATATTTGTCATGAAAAAAACTACTTTTTTTGTTCGTATTTTCAACATATCTCCCTGTATTTTTACTCAAATTTCGAGCGGGAGCACTCGTTGGACGCGGAATTAAATTATGCATCCAATGAGCACATCATCACGTTTTTTCAAGTATTTCTTGTTTTTGGGGTAGCAATGTCTGTCAAAAGTATGCAGTGTGGGTACTTATTGGATGCGGAATTAAATCCCGCATCCAACGAGTGCTCATGCTTGAAATTTGAGTAAAAACACAGGGAGATATGTTGAAAATACGAACAAAAAATGTAGTTTTTTTCTTTCTTGCTCCAAAATTAATAAATATTATTTTATTATTTTAACTATTATTTCATTATTTCAACTATTATTTTCCTTAGGAGGCCCATTTTAGACCCCACATTTCCTCTAATGTTTACCAACATCTGCAGGTTTTGGTGTTAACGACAAACCTTACATGGTATCAGAGCAGAGGTCTCAGGTTCAATACCCCCGAGCTACGTCGAGGCAGGGGGTGAGAGTATTGGTTGATAACCGCCGCACCTCTGAGAATATAATGTAGACTAACCACCACCCTGTATAATCAGACCTTGTGGTTGGTTTCAAATGTTTACCAACATCTACAATTTTTTGTGTAACGAAAAACCTTACATGTAGATTATCCTTCTCCAAAATCGAATTCAAAGAATTCTCATCTCTATAAATCCATTTCCCGTTGCAAAGTGCACCCCTATTCTTCCATGATTATATTCTAAAGGAGTCTCGAGTTATGTTTCCATTCCATTAAATAAAAAATACCCCCTTATAAGTCTAAATGTCATTAAAATAATTCCCCCATGATTTAATTCCCCATTTATCATTTTCCCCAAGCCTTTCTCCCCCTCATTCAAATGCCCTCCCCCTTGTTTGAATTAACAAATTTAATTCCCCATTATCATTTTCGCCAAGCATTTTCCCCCCTTATTAAAATGCGCCCCCCCTCGTTTGAATTAACAAAATATTCTTTAATTATCATAAAAGAAGAGAAGCTCCACCGCTATTTCCTTACGAGTCGTTGGGCTTACCAATAAATCAAAAGAGCGTGGTGACAACCCTATGCTATATTCCTTTGCTTACTACCAAAGTCGCATGTTTAAAATTCAAAAGGGATGATGAAAGGTTTCCCAGCCTGCCACGGACACTTGTTTAGCACCTTACAGTAAGTAAGAAGTACCACTCTAACTGATGCCAAGGCACGTCAGAAAATTGTAAACTATGGCATATATTTACAGGCCGAGGGAATATTAACAGAGACGCAGCTTGCCAGCGTCAACACGCAGCTAGAGCAAGAGATAGGACACGACAGGAGGCAACCAAGACTAGAATCGCAGGGAGTCGACAGTCAAGAAAACAAAAACGCATACACATAGGTGGAAAAACCAACAAACCAGCTCGACAGCCGGCATAAAAAAACAACAAAAATTGTAGCGCAGAGTGAAGCTTACAGAGGCGCGGATAACAAGTAACAACGAGCAGGCAGCTGACCTGACACGTTAAACGATCCGTGACCCAAATCCTAATCCTACCACAAGGCATATGAGTAAAACGTTGGAGATTAATAACGTTCGACAAAGAATCCACAAGCTATGGCAAAAGGGAGTATTATCTCCTGCAGCAGCCAACACAACGCAAAACGCAGACCTAAATCATATTAAGTTCACATCTTCCCCTTGATCATCTCTATAAGGGTGTTTTTCAATGTTCTTCCCTGAACCATGAATTGTTCATCTAAGTATTCCATAGAATTTAAATTGTTTTTAACTTATTGAATTAAAGGTGTCATACTATTGAATTAAAGTGTCATATATAGTGATTCCAACTCATAACTTTAAAATTTGATCAATAATAGGCTCAATATATACATCCATATCTCTTTAATTTTGTGCTTACCCATTTATTTGAAAATAGAAATACTTAATTCCTTCAACATGCAAAATATGTAACAAAATTAAAAATTATTGGTATGTTGTTAATAGTCCCAAAAATAGATACCTAGATGCCAATACTACATGATCCATCTTTATTGGTATCCAACGAAGATTATTGTTTATAAAATACTGGCTAAACTTAGTCAATAGATCTTATCCGACACAATTAGTTGACATTGAAGTCTAACAACACAAATTTCTTCTTTAAAAATGGGCCATATTTCCTCGATATCCCTAAATGTAGAACCATATCCAGGCATTTGCATAACGCAATATTCATTTCTCTTTTTTGCATGATAATCCATAAACTATGTCTTTTTTTTGTATCTAAACAATCGCTTGAAATGTGGAATTATGGGTATATGATGAAGAACTTTGTGGGTCACCTTATTTGTTATATGATTCTAGTTTGATATCTACTAATTTCACAATCAAAGTATTCATAATTTGTTTCATGTTATCCATAATATATAATATGGTCATTACAACGTGCATCAATTGTGTGACACTCCAATCCAATATTTTTCATAATGACACACAATTCTCAGTATGTGCAAGGTAAAGTATTTGACGATTGTAGGAAAATACCACATAACGATCTACAAGAAAAAATAAATTAATGTACTAAATAGTGGATATTAAGGACCTATATATTACCATCACAAAAAAGACAATAAATTATATTTATATATAGAATCATCTTGCATACCTTAGGATCTATGTCATACATGTGTTTGAAATACCATTATGTACCTTCAAGTTAACCAACAACAAAATAACAGAGATAAGACTTGTCTTTGAGTTTTTGTATAAGGGTTTGTACCTTATCAATAAGAGGTACACACCATTAATAGATTATAGATCTCATCCATAGGTCTCATCCATGACAACAAAGGTGTCATGGATCAACCTATTTACCCCTTCATTCTCAATAATATCAGTGTCACGGATGAGACCCTTGCCATCTCTATTATGAATTACATAACATTAGGAATTCTAGGCATGGGCACTTTTCTCTTTGTAATTACAAATAAATAATATTTTCTAAATATTTTGACATTTAAAACTAATAAAAAATGACAAAAACATGTTTATCTTATCTTACCAAGTGGTGATATTGAGTTCCCCCTTTTAGTCACATGTGCTTTAAACAATGTTTCCTAGTTTTTGACATTTTAATTCTTCTTTCTCTTTATGCCTTTGCATTTTGTGCAAAGGAAATAACACTTCCCAACACCAATATCAAGAATTTTGGGATGGTTATGAGATGGTTTCTCATTATTGTTTGTGTGTGCAAAATAATTACATTCTTCAAGATCGACATTTGTGGTGAGATCCAATGCTTCATTGATTACAAAACAAGTCAATTAGTTATATGCACCAATTATCATGTTAGTGTTATTTCAAAGTGTTTTCTACTTCAACAAAATATTCAACCCATTCATTAGTACAATAAGAATACATTCAAATAATTAATAGAGAAATAAAATGGTATTAGCAAATTTTAACCAAATATTTTTTTTATTATGGGTAGAAAAATTTACTTGTGGTATTATGTCACATACTCACGACTCTTTAGAGAAAAAGGGTTGTTTTATTTTCTACAACTTACTTTTCAATGGACTGGATTTTTTTATTATCAATAGACACATCGAAAGTATAAAGTAATTGTCGATTAAAAGAAAATACTTAAGCGTCGCATAGGTGACATATAATGGCATTCCCATACAAAGGAATGTGTAATGGATTAATACATCACTTAAGCAATGTTAAGTTCTTAAATTATCTTCCCCACGATGGGTCTTCATGGTCCAGAAAACCCCCAAGGTATTCGTATTGCCATGGCCATGAACGATTACATTCAAGGGCAGTTCACAGATAATCCTGAGGTGCCTTCCATGGAGGTTGGGTTGCACACCCTGGCAAGGAACCACTGAATTAAAGTGGCACGCATCAACGCTAACGTGGACATTCCTGCTCGTGCGTATACAAGGAAAACCTTTAGAAACCCTCCACCATACCTACTTACTGACACGCAGCTCATGTACATAGGGTGCCCTTCGACCGTGAACTCGCAGGTAAAGTGGGAGAAATCAAGTGCAGGCCCCTATCATGTCTTGTTTTATGCTGATGAATAGTTGTTACTGTGTTTGGGTTACCTTTTTGGTTATTTGGCGGGACTAGTTTTTTTATGATATTGAGGCCATAACCCGTGGCCTGTGGGGGAACTATTTTTTTTTATGATAGTTTGTTAGCTTGGGGTTTTTTTTGATATCACCAGTAGACATTGTGGGCTGGGTTCTAGGACACATATCTGTTTGGACATGAATCAAATCTAAAATGGCTCTATACAGCTTTATATTTTCTAAATTAATATGAATTTTGAAACCGTACAAAGAAAAAAGTTCTTACATTCTCTAAAGGAACATTTGTTAAGGGAAAATTTAAGAAAAAATAACAATTTCACATTTTTTCAAGGGATTTCAATGTCAATTTTTTTCAACAAATGTTGGTTCAAATGTCAAATTTCGCTCCTAAATGTAGTAGTATCCATTGTTTGTGTGTGATATTGTAGGGGGTCATAGCCTCACTACATCATATGGAATATTAAAGCAAGTAGAATCTTGAGAGATTGGGGCAATCCAATGAAAAAGGAGAATAGGAAAAATCGCTACCATGAGAAGAGGGGGGTTTTGTGAGACGACATCAATGAAAAAGGAGAATAGGAAAAATCGCTACCATGAGAAGAGGGGGGGTTTTGTGAGACGACATCAATGGAAAATGAGTAGTGTAGATGGATCCGATAAGGGTGTAATTCTAGGTAAATATATTTGAATGTAAAATCCCCAAAATACAAAAATGCAGAAATTTTTAAAAATTTTCACTATACTGAATAATAGCTAAAAATTTATATAATGTCTTGTATAACATTAAGCATTATATAATTGTCTATCACGATTATATTATTGGGATTTATACTTCTTTCCCAATCTAACGGTCATATTCACACACTTATAACTCGACCCAGTTATATCAATGACATTTTATCTCCACATATGAACTCTCATTAATAATTCCATTTTCAAAAATCATATAAAGCATATAAAAATTTGTGTCGCAATTACAAATAGCATCGCTAACTCATGTATCTACATATGTGTAAATGATTTATAATGGTTACTACCTTTCTTCTTGTCAATTATATATGAATGTACACGTATTTATGAGACTATACCATTCCCATTTATATTTAAAATTATATATTCTTGTCTACACCTGATTTACAATCTAAATATTTATAGCCACACACACAAACACACATAAATTACTTTTATTACATCCCAAAATATTTACTTAAAATTCCACTTCCATATTAGTTTATGGATGCATAAAATTAAAAGCATAGTACAAACATATACCCAATGTGTACTTATATAATCAACTTTATAATTCACATCAACCTCTAAACATGCTCGTATCTTTAAAATATTGTTCACTCTAATAGGCTTATAATAGACTACTTAAATGACCGGCGCATTCGTTCAAAGTTTTCCAAACCATTTATAAACAAAAATCACAGATAAGACAAATAGAGACTGCACTTATATATGTATGACCAAGATTTAAGTAAAACCAAGGGCTTAACAAGGGATTGGCAAGGCCCGACCCATCGCTATTGGGTTGGCATTCTTATGATTTCCAATGATAACAAAATCTCAAACATATTTAACTCATAGATTTATGGTTCATTATTACTCACGGGAATACGCGATTTACCTAACACCACACAATAAGCAAGGAGCAAAAGACATACTAATACGAAATTTCATATACAAAAGACAACCAGTCATTCACTAACAACCACTAGTTTAACTTCTTTTCCGGCATACTACCCGTCAGAGAGTATAACATGGAGCAAGAATAACTCATGGTGAGTTAACAAGAGGAGAAAAGAGGGAAGTCTTAACGACTGTTTCAAATTTTTTCTTATTACTACCCGATCCATCCATCAGTAACCGGGTATTCGTAAAGAATAACCAGCCTAGGCATAGATATGATATCGGATCGGCGATAATCGCTGTGATCTAACAGGTGTAGCATAAAGCAAGGTTTATTAACCATGATATCAATATGGGAATATTTTATCATAGACCTTAGGTCAACAAAAAAATTGTTTACTTTCTTGGGTTTATCGTCAAGACTAAGTAAATATTCTTGGCGGATCATCGAGGGGGAACACACGCTTATAAGAGATGCTAAGTATGGAAACATTTGACATTCAATTACTGTACAATGATCAAAATAATACCAATCACTGACTGTGTCAAACATTTTGTTCAGACGCTAAAACAAAATTAACAAGTGACTGTCACATAGGTAGAGCGATGGCCGACGCTTTTAACAAAGATCATGCACGATTGATCTAACAGTAGTAGAACCACTCACACCGAGCCAATTAACAGAGTTGAAAGGGCCATGGATTTGGATTGGAAATAAAATATGAAACAGACTTAACACATATTTTGTTTAAACCTATCCGTGAACAATCCAAAGGAAAAAGAACTTATCGATTGTCTATGATGCTCTAATAAACGACCTTCAAGTCGACTTCCAGGAGTATCTACTTCTACAATATCGCAAATCAAAACCCTAGGTAAGGTTGCCATGGCTAAGGAATAGAAAATACTTTTGCTACAAAATTTCACCAAAAAAAGAATGCAAATCCACTTATTGGAATAATGAAAATAGATACTTGGAGAATAAGTTCCTCCCAACCATAGGAGAGAGAAACTCGACTGTTTTCTCAGTTCCACCTTGAGTTGGATCACCACCATGCACTATAATGCTTAAGCAATCACTTCCACGTGGTACTCTCTCTCTTAAAGTCCGTAACAAGCAATGATGGACTTATGAAAAGAGAGAACACTCAAAAAATCTCCTCTATGCACCACACAACATCCCATGCTATCTTAGTGCACTAATATATATGGTTTTGACTAGGTCTTGTGCCATCCCAATCAAATCTTCAATCAATCCATCAATCTCTATGATTTATGATCTTGTCTGGTAGTTGAGCTTTTAAATTGGATTTGATTAGTAAAAATATATCTTGCTTGCTTACACATGTTCTATGTGCCATGGTGGTGTCCTTTCATTTAGCTGAACTCTCCAAGTGCATTTTTCTTTTATATTATAATAAAAAATAGTTTGTTGTACAAAGTATCATTTGTGTTTTTGAGTTTTAAATAACTCTTACATAAAAATAATTGTCACAAATATTAAATAAAATAAATAATAATGTTTTGGGGGTATCACATTTCTACCCCCCTTATCCTTAACACCATCTTCAACGTTCTTTATTATGAGATCTCTTGCTCATTCTCAAACATGGAGGGATATGCCTCTCGCATTTTATTCTCCATTTCCCAAGTTGCCTCTTCAGGGATGAAGTGATTCCATTGCACTTTTATTTGAACGATCGATCGATTCCATGGCATATGTTCCTTCCTATCTAGGATATGGAAAGGTTTGGTCTGGAACTTTCCCTCGGGTTCTACCTGAATCAGATTCCAGTCAATTACATGACTAGCATCATATGAACCATG
Organism: Larix kaempferi; assembly: GCA_027924585.1. Classification (NCBI taxonomy): domain Eukaryota; kingdom Viridiplantae; phylum Streptophyta; class Pinopsida; order Pinales; family Pinaceae; genus Larix; species Larix kaempferi. The sequence goes on along the minus strand of BSBM01001530.1, from coordinate 25,402,376 downwards.
AAATACATCGTGCACTTTTATATTAGGGGGAAGTGCAATCTGATAGGCTACCGACCCTATGTTAGCTAACACTTCGAAAGGTCCACAATACTTGGGTTCCAATTTAGAACACCTTCCCAAGCTCAAGGTACTCTTCTTCAGCTTTAACTTTAGATATACATGATCACCAACGCTGAACTCTCTTGGAGTTCTTTTTAAATACGCATAACTCTTATGTCGATCCTGTGCAACTTTCAAGTTTTGTTGTACTTCTTTCACCATATGTTCCATCTCCTTTTAGATTCCAGGTCCTAGAACAATCATATCAACAGAGTTGCGTCCCCAAGACACAGGAGTGTGGCATTTTCGACCATACAATACTTCAAATGGAGTAATGAAGCTTGATATCCATTATTGTAAGCAAATTCTACCAAATGCAAATAGTCTTCCCATTTATCTTGTTTATCCATTACATACATTCACAACATATCTTCTAACACTCAGTTAATTCTTTCAGTTTTCCCATCCGTATGAGGATGGTAATTAGTACTGAAATTCAACTGTGTATCTATACCTTTAAACAAAGACTTCCAAACTTACTTGTAAATTTTGCATCTCTATCAGAAATCACAACTCTCAGAATACCATGCAATCAAAAAATTTCTTTCATAAAAATATCAGCTATGTTAATTGCTTTAAAGGTAGATTTCACAGATATGAATTGTGCAACTTTACTTAACTTATCAACAACTACCATTATTGAGCCATGATGTATATTCATTTTAGGTAATCCTGTTATAAAGTCAATGCTTATTATCTCCCATTTTCATTATGGAATAGGTAAGGGTTGAAGTAACCTGGCAGGATGATGATGTTCTGTTTTTACTTGGTGTCATTCAATGCATCTAACTAGGTAATTTGCAGCATCATTATTCATGTTAGGAAATAATAATTGTTCTTAGCTTTGTTATCATCTGTTGGTATCTTGGATGTCCGGAATAGGGTTTCTTATGTAACTCATTCATGATTAATTTCTTAACTTCTTCTGAATTTGGTATATATAATCAATTTTTATAGATTAACAAGTCTTATGAGCTTATGGAGTAAGATGAGGATTCATTTCCATTAACATCATTTTCCAGTTGTTCTTTAACTTTTAAGTATTCTTCATCATTTTTAGCTTCATTTTTTAATCAAATATTCCAGATTTTTCTTATAAATGCTAAAAGCAGCTGAACAATTTGGAATGGCATTCGTACTCAGAGCATCTGCCACCTTGCTCTCTTTTCCTTTAATGTGTTTTATTTCAAAATCATACTCGCTCAAGAAGTTTAACCATCTTGCTTGACGAGATTTAAACTTTGTTGATCAAATACATATTTCAAGCTTATATTATCGAACATTAAAGTGAATTTTCTTCCCATTAAGTAATGTCTCCACATCCTTAATGCATGTATTATAGAAGCTAGTTCTAAGTCATGTGTAAGACTGGCCAAAGATCCAATCTATAATCAAGTTTTTGTATGCGTATACATATAAACTGTTTCTTTCAACCAGGCTCCTATCGATATATCGACATAGGATTAATAACATTGATTAGATCCGTTGAAGACCCGATCTATGTTCAAATTTTTGTATGAGTATACATATAAATTTTGAGAGATAACCACAGAAACTCCAAAACGACCCAGACAATACCATTATTCTATGCATACATACGGAGAGTAACCAAAACCCATTACATTTTTTTCTTATATGTAACTGCAGACTCATTATCAAGTTTAAGATAAAATTTTCATACACTTTCTAACTCTGCAAACTCTACATAAAACATCATGATGTACCCAACAGAGTTACTTTTATAAATTAATATTCCTACCATATATACTCGCACAAACTCTCGGTTTCAAAACATAATCCATGCGATAATGTTGAAGGTAGATCAATTAGTAAACAAGGATTCATGAAATTGAGATTTTTCCTTTTATTTTATTTTCACAACACTCAAAATGATGGTAGCTCGATCAATAAACAAAGATACATGAAATGTAAGTATACTATTAATACTTTTCTACAGTATCGCAAATCAAAACCCCAGGTAATGCCTCCATGGCTAAGGAATATACAATACTTTTGCTGCAAAATTTAACCAAAAAAAAGAATGCAAATCCACTTACTGGAATAACGAAAATAGCTGCTTGGAGAATCAACTCCTCCCAACCATAGGAGAGAGCAACTCGACTGTTTTCCCATCTCCACCCTCGAGCTGGATCACCACCATGCACTAGAACGCTTAAGCAATCACTTCCACGTGGAACTCTCTCTCTCAGAGTCTGTAACAAGAAATGATGGACTTATGAAAAGAGAGAACACTCAACACAAATCCTTTATGAACCACATGGTGTCCCATGCTATCTCAGTGCACTAATATATATAGTTTTTCCTAGGTCTTATGCCATCCCAATCAAATATTCAATTCCATCAATCCCTATGATTTAGGATCTTGTCTGGTAGTTGAGCTTTTAGATTGGATTTGATTGGTAAAAATATATCTTGCTTGCTTACACATGTTCTCTGTGCCATGGTGGTATCCCCTCATTTAGATGAACTCTCCAAGTGTCTTTTTCTTTTATTTAATAAAAAATAAATAGTTTGTTGTGCAAAGTGTCATTTGTGTTTTTGAATTTTAAATAACTCTTACATAAAAATAATTGTCACAAATATTAAATAAAATAAATAATAATGTTTTTGGGGTACCACATTTCTCCCCCCCTTATTCTTAACACCATCCTTGACGTTCTTTATTATGAGATCTCTTGATCATTCTCAAACATGGAGGGATATGCCTCTCGCATTTTATCCTTTGTTTCCCAAGTTGCCTCTTCAGAGCTGAATTGCTTCCATTGCACGTTTATTTGAACGATTGCTTGATTTCGTAGCATACGTTCCTTCCTGTCTAGGATGAGGAAAGCTTCAGTCTAGAACTCACCCTCGGGTTCTACCTGAATCAAATTCCAGTCAATTACATGATTAGCATCATGCACATATTTTTTTAACAATGAAACATGAAATACATCGTGTACTTTTATATTAGGGGGAAGTGCAAGCTAATAGGCTACCGGCCCCATCTTTGCTAACACTTCGAAAGGTCCACAATACCTAGATGTCATCTTGGAACACCTTCCCAAGCTCAAGGAACTCTTCTTCGGCTTTACCTTTAGATATACATGATCACCAATGCTGAACTCTCTTGGAGTTCTTTTTAAATCCGCATAACTCTTATTTCGATCATGTGCAAGTTTCAAGTTTTGTTGCACTTATTTCACCATTTGTTCCATCTCCTTTAATATGTCAGGTCCTAGAACAATCATATAAAGAGGGCTATCCCAAGACACATGAGTGTGGCATTTTTTACCATGCAATACTTCAAATGGACTCATTTTTAATGAAGCTTGATATCCATTATTGTAAGCAAATTCTACCAAATGCAAATAGTCTTCCCATTTACTCGATTTATCCATTACATACATTCGCAACATATCTTCTAAAATTTGGTTAGTTCTTTCAATTTTCCCATCCATCTGAGGATGGTAAGCAGTACTGAAATTCAACTATGTATCTAGACCTTTAAACAAATACTTCCAAAACTTACTTGTAAATTTTGCATCTTTATTAGAAATTGCAACTTTCGGAATACCATGCAACCGAAAAATTGATTTCATAAAAATATCAGCTATGTTAATTGCTTTAAAGGTAGATTTCACAGGTATGAAGCATGAAACTTTACTTAACTTATCAACAACTACCATTATTGATTCATGATGTTTATTCGTTTTAGGTAATCATGTTATAAAGTCCATGCTTGTTATCTCCCATTTCCATTCTGGAATAGGTAAGGGTTGAAGTAACCCGACAGGATTTTGATGTTTTGTTTTTACTTGTTGACATTCAATGCATCTAGCTAGGTAATTTGCAACATCATTATTCATGTTAGGACAATAATAACTCTTCCTAGCTTTGTTATCATCTTTTGGAATCCCGGATGTCCGGAATAGGGTTTCTTATGTAACTCATTCATGATTAATTTATTAAATTATTCTCAATTTGGAATATATAATCGATTTTTATAGACTAACAAGTCTTCTAAGCTTATGGAGTAAGCTGAGGATTTGTTTCCATTAACATCATTTTCCAATTGTTCTTTAAATTTTAAGTATTCTTCATCATTTTTAGCTGCATTTTTTATCAAATCTTCCAGATTTGTCTTATAACTGCTAAAAGCAACCGAGCAATGTGGAATGGCATTCCTACTCAGGGCATCCACCACCTTTTCCTCTTTTTCTTTAATGTGTTTTATTTCAAAATCATACTCGTTCAAGAAAGCTAACCACCTTGCTTGACAAAAATTTAAAATTTGTTGATCAAATAAGTATGTCAAGCTTATATTATCGGACATTAAAGTGAATTTTCTTCCTACTAAGCAATGTCTCCACATCCTTAATTCATGTAATATAGTAGCTAGTTCTAAGCCATGTGTCGCATAGTTACATTCATGTTGCTTAAGTTTCCTTGATTCATAGATTATTACATAATCATCTTGTAATAGCACGCCACCTAATCCCTCTAAGCAGGCATCCGTACATGCAACGAAGTCCTTGTATGGATTTTCTATTCTTAGAATAGGTGCGGTGGTCAGCAAGTGTTTAATATTTTCAAAGCTTTCTTGACATTTATTAGACCACAAAAACTTAGTTCCTTTCTTTTGAATTGAATTTATTGGGTAAGAAATTTTGGAGAACCCCTCAATGAACCTATTGTAGTAACCCGTGATCCCCATAAAGGATCGAATCTTGGTTACATCCTTAGGAACTGGCCAATCAATGATCGCCTTGATTTTATCTGGGTCTACAGAAATTTCTTCCGTAGATATTACATGATCTAGGTATTGGATTCTATCTTGAAAAAAATCACATTTACTAAACTTTGCATAAATTTTGTGTTCTCTTAGGGTTTGTAAGACTATATTTAAGTGTTCTTTATGATCTTCTTCATTTTTAGAATATATTAAGATGTCATCAATAAACACTATTACAAACTTATCTAAGTACTTATGGAGAACATTGTTCATTAAACACATGAACGTGGCCGGAGAATTGGTCAAGCCAAATGGTACAACCAAGAACTCATAGTGCACGTACCTTGTTCTAAAAGATGTTTTATGAAATCATCATCCTTAATTCTTACTTGATGGTACCCAAACCTTAAGTCAATTTTAGAGAATACCTCTGCTCTCCATACTTGATAAAACATGTCATCGATGCGAGGGAGAGGGTATCTATTTTTAATTGTCATTTTATTTAATTGTTTGTAATCAATGCAAAGCCTTAGTGTGCCATCTTTATTTTTAAAAAACAAAACTGGTGCTCCGCACAGAGACACACTCGGTCTTATATATTATTTATCTATTAATTCTTGCAATTGTAATTTTAATTCCACCAACTCAAGTGTATTCATTCTATAAGGGGCCTTTGAGGCAGATACCGCTCCTGGTAGAAACTCAATGGTGAAGTCAATATCCCTCCTTGGAGGTAGTCTAGGTATCTCTTCTGGAAAAACATCTTTAAATTTATTTAAAAGAGGAACATCCTCCAAACTAGATTTTGTTTTATCATTATTAGTTTTGGTGATATGCACAACAAACAACCTACATGTGTGCAAGCCTTCTATGCCAAAGTTCACTTGGCTCTACTAAATCATGGACCATGTCTTGTTCTGGTTGGGCCTTCAATTTGTATAATCCTCCCTCTCGCTCTCCAATCACAACTGCATCATCTATTGTCTTACCTTTTGGCCACATTAGGACTTGGCCATCTATAAATGCAACCCTCATGCCTTTTGCATCCAATGCAGATATGGAGAGTAGATTCTTCTTGAGACCTGGAACTAAAGTACATCTTTCATCTTCATAGACTTTCCAGAGTCTAGTTTATAAGAGGCTTCACCACTCCCTTTTATTGGATACTGGTAGTCATCCCCAAGTTTCACCTTGTGGATTGAATCATGTTCAGATAGATTCCTAAAAGATTCCTTGAATCCTATCATGTGTTTAGAATCCCCACTATCTATAATCCAATCATTATTTCCATGAGTAATGGTTCCACTGAGAGTAGAAATCAAAACATATTCTTCATCACTAGAAGAATCTTCACTATCTTCTCTCGCCCTCTTCCTAGGAGGTTCATCATCCTCTGCAGTATGAGCATGATGTCTTATTTTGGTGTTCTTCCTTTTGTGAGAACCATCTTTCTTATTTTTGGGACAGTCTCTGGAATAGTGTCCCTTTTCATCACATGTATAGCAATGGGCATGGGACATGTTTCTTTTACCCTTCGGATTCTGATGGTGATGTCTTTCTTTCTTGCCATGATGGTGAGTCTTTTTGTCACCATGAATTTTGGAGTGTGCTGTGAGAGCTTGATCTTCACTCCCCATCTTCTCTTCTTGAGCTACAATTCGAGCTTCTTCCTGTGAGCATTCTTCCCACAGTCTACTGAAGGTGATAATTTTCTTCCTAGCACAAATCCCTTGGATGAAGGAATCCCATGACCTAGGAAGACCATTAAGAGTGGTCATTGCCACTTCTCCATTTTCTATGTCTTCTCCCACAGCTTCAAGTTGTTCTTTTATCTAGGAGACCCTTAAGAAATAAGATTGCATGGTCTCCACATTCTGGACCTTGACATTCTTCAATTGATTCTTTAGGGTCATCTTCCGATTTATGTTCTTCCCTTCAAATAGCTTGGTCAGGGAATCAAACATCTCCTTTGGTGTCTTTAGGGAAGACACATGGGGTATGAGATGATCTTTGATAGAATCAGCAACATGATCCTCTTTGCCTTGACCAAGTTCTTCTTGTGAAGAGCCTTAGCCTCTTCTTCTTCTGGTACAGGGACCACTTCATTTATATAAGTGTCCAACTCATTTCTTCTAGGATTAACCCAATCCTATACTTCCATGCTCGGAAGTTATCAGCCCCTTCAAGCTTATCCTTAAGCTTGGTGTGGTGAGACATCTTAAAGAGTACTTCAAATGGAAATAGAAAAGTTTTAGGTCTTACCACTTGTCTTGCTGAAAACTGGATCTAGTCCGGGATTAGGGTTTGTTAGAGAAACCCTAAAAATTCAAAAGATGAATTTCAAACTTCTGAAAGGATAGAAATATGCGCCTTGATGAGCTGATTAGCCTAGTATATTCAAAATTTGAGATCTGCAAAGTTTCACCCTTCAGAAATTCCTTTTAGTCTTCCTGGATTCACTAGGGAGAACCCTAAATTAGGGTTTGAGTTTCCCGGAGTTTTACCCAACCAAAAATCTCGATCCAAAGCTCTAAACTTCGATTTTTCCAAGGAGCTTCCAGCTATGTCTTCAGATTTCAGAAATTCCTACTTTTGTGGAAACCCTAATTTTTAGGGCCAGATCTGAAAGTGCTCAGAATTGAATTCTAATTGGACAGAAAGATTCTCCTTGATGAGTAGAGTCAATCTACCTTACTTCTTTTCCAAAATATGTGGAGAGAAACCCAATAAACAAAAAACCCTAGTTTCCACCACTGCACAATGTCTTCTTCTGAGGGAAGCTCTGATACCATGTTAGATTTTGAGCATTAATTCAGCATACTATAGGATCTTTACTGAGAGAATAACATGTACAGCATATCAATCATATTAAGAATGTATCAAGCATATCAAGTAATCACATAAGACAATGGACACACAGAGTTTCACTAGGGAAAACCATAAAGGTGAAAAACCCCACAACTTCCTTAGAGATAGAAAGAGCAATGATACAACCAAAGTACAAGAGATAGTCTTCTCCTATCAGCTGATCCTACTCCTCACATGTGCGCCACTTTCCGAGTGATAGAAGAGTGAGTAATGATATGATCAAATAGAGATCTCCCGATCTCTATTTATACTTGTCCTGTCCTGCCCAATAAACCAGTGGGGCCAACTTGTCTAACTTAGCCTAATACCCCATGGTTACATTAATCCGGGCCGACCCTTTACTAGGTGGTCTAATAACCCATCAGTAAGTTACAACACTTGCGACACTTGTCAATACAAATGACAACACTTCCGTATAGAGGAATAATACATCTCTATAGGAGTACAATAAAATACATAGATGAAATACATTCCGAAGTTATATATACATCAACACTTCCTACGGTTTAGTAACACAAAATTTCTTCTATGCACGAAGGAAGAACAACATATAAACCAAATTAGTTTTCTCATAACACTTAATAGACACCATAAGGCCAAGTGTCATAATCTAAGCTCTGATACCACATTTAAAATCCCCAAAATACCAAAATGCGGAAATTTTTAAAATTTTTCACTATACTGAGTAATATCTAGTAATTGATATAATTTATTTTATAACATTAAGCATTATATAATTTTCTATCACGATTATATTATTGGGAGTTATAATTCTTTCCCAATCTAACGGTCATATTCACACACTTATAACTCGACCCATATATATCAATTACAGTTTATCTCCACATATGAAATCTCATTAATAATTCCCATCTTTTCAAAAATAATATAAAGCATATAAACATTTTTGTCTCAATTACAACTATCGTCGCTAACTCATGTATCTACATATGTGTAAATGATTTGTGATGGTTACTACCTTTCTTCTTTTCAATGATACATGTATGTACACGTATTTACAAGACTATACCATTCCCATTTATATTGAAAATTATATATTCTTGTCTTCACCTGATTTACAATCCAAATATGTATAGCCACACACATATATAGTACTTTTGTTACATCCCAAAATATTTACTTAAAATTCCACTTCCATATTATTTTATGGATTCATAGTACAAACATATACCCAATGTGTACTTATATAATCAACTTTATAATTCACATCAACCTCTAAACATGCTCGTATCTATAAAATCTTATTCACTCTAATAGGCTTATAATAGACTACTTAAATGATCGAAGCATTTGTTCAATTTTTTCCCAGCGATTTATAAACAAAAATCATAGATAGGAAAAATAGAGACTGCACTTATATATGTATGACCAGGATTTAAGTAAAACTGAGGGCTTAAGAAGGGATTGGCAAGTCCTGACCCATCGCTATCGGTTTGGCGTTCTTATGATTTCCGGCGATAACAAAATCTCAAACATATTTAACTCATAGATTTATGGTTCATTATTACTCACGAGAATAAGTAATTTACCGAAAACCACACAAGACACAAGGAGCGAAAGCCCTACTATTACGAAAGTTCACATACAAAAGACAGCTAGTCATTGACTAACAACCACTAGTTTAACTTTTTTTCCAGCATACTACTCGTCGGTTCTAGAGGAGTGAAAGTTACAAAAATGTCAGAGAGTATAACACAGAAAAAGAATAACTCATGGTGAGTTAAAACGAGAAGAAAAGAGGGAATTCTCAACAACTATTTCAATATTTTTCTTATTAATACCCGATCCATCCATCAGTAACCAGATCCTCATAAAGAATAACCATCCTAAGCATAGATATGATATCGGATCGGCGATAATCGCTGCGATCGAACTTGTGTAGCATAAAGCAAGATTTATAAACCATGATATCAACATGGGAATATTTTATCATAAACCTTAGTTCGGTAGAACGGTTGTTTAATTTCTTGGGTTTATCGTCAACACTAAGTAGATATTCTTAGCGGATCACCGAGGGGGGGAAATGCGCTTAGAAGAGCTACTAAGTATGGAAACATTTGACATTCAGTTGTTGTACAATGTCCAAAATAATACCAATCACTGACTGAGTCAAGACCCAATCTATGCTCAAATTTTTGTATGAGTATACATATAACTTTTGAGAGATAACCACAAAGACTCCAAAACGACCCAGTTAATACCATTATTCAACGCATACAGACGAAGAGTAACCACAACCCATTATATTTTTTCCTTATATGTAACTACCAACTCATTATCAAGTCTAAGATAAAAATTTCATACACTTTCTAACTTTGCAAACTCTACATAAATCATCATGTTGTACCCAGTAGAGTTACTTTTATAAATTAATATTCCTATCGTTTATACTTGCACAAACTCTCGGTTTCAAAAAGAATGCAAGTCCACCTAATGGAATAATGAAAATAGCTACTTGAAGAATCATCTCCTCCCAACTATAGGAGAGAGCAACTCGACTGTTTTCCCAGCTCCACCCACGAGTTGGATCACCACCATGCACTAGAACGCTTAAGGAATCACTTCCACGCATCACTCTCTCTTAGAGTTTGTAACAAGCAATGATGGACTTATGAAAAGAGAGAACACTCAACACAGCTCCTCTATGCACCACATGGCCTCCCATGCTATCTTAGTGCACTAATATATATAGTTTTTCCCATGTCTTGTGCCATCTCAATCAAATCTTCAATCAATCCATCAATCCCTAAGATTTAGGATCTTGTCTGGTAGTTGAGCTTTTAGATTGGATTTGATTGGTAAAAATCTCTCTTGCTTGATTACACATGTTCTATGTGCCATGGTGGTGTCCCCTCATTTAGCTGAACTCTCCAAGTACCTTTTTCTTTTATTTAATAATAAAAAATTAGTTTGTTGTGCAAAGTGTCATTTGTGTTTTTGAGTTTTAAATAACTCTTACATAAAAATAATTGTCACAAATATTAAATAAAATAAATAATAATTTTTTTGGGGTATCACATTGAATGAGTGAATCACACCTCTAGTGTTAGGTTTGGGGATATGTTATAGGAGGATATATGAATCCAATATTGAAGAGAATTAGGCAAAGTTCATGGAGTATCAAGCGTTGAAGAATATTCAAGAGGAGGTTGTAGATATGTTACAATGGATGTTGTAGCAGCAGAGAGAATTGCAAAAGAAAAATAAATTCACAGTGAAGATTGCAAAGGAAGAGATTGTAGGTTGCACTAAAAATTGTAGCATGGTAGGAAGAGGAATTTCTATAGTGAAAGGAAGAACTAGAAAATAAAACATCGGTTTAGAAGTGGTGGAAAATGTTGTAGTGTTTTTGCAACAAATTATGAGGAGGAAGGATGCCTTTGAATTGGCCAACGAAATGAATATGGAGATGCCAAAGGTTTTTGGAAATGAAGATCTAGAAAGATTGATTGAGTGGACTAAAGGCATGCAGTGTTATTTTGACTTAAATGAAGTTGAATAACCTCAGTGAGTGAATATCACCTATGAAAAATTCATAGGCTATGCATACAAGTGGTGGGAGTATCTACGGATGGGAAAAAATTGAGAGGCAAAGACAAGATTTAATTGGGAGAAGATTGTCATCAAATTGAGAGATAAGTTTGTAAATTCTTATCATACTTTGAAATGAATAGAATATTATGGAAATCGAAGTAGAAGAATATATTCCTAGAAGAATATTTTAATGGGTTTTGTATAGTGTCCATGAGAACTAGTTTGATATGAGATAGTGAGGAAAATTTCATGCAATTTGTTGAAGGATTCAAGATGTACATTAAAAGGAAGATAATAGTAGATATGATGCAATAGTTAGAAGAGGCTTATCATTTTTCCTTGAGAATTGATAAGGTTTAGATGAAGATAAAGCACAATAGGTAGTGGGAGGAAAAAGAAAAATGAATTCTTTTGGATGTGGTTGTGTAGAATATTGAGTGTGCTATTTAGGTGCATGTGTTAAGGAAACTAGTGAGGGAAGTGTGTATGAAGTGTATGTTTTTGATATCATGCCAAAGAAAGGTGTAGAAAAATTAATTGTAGCAAAATACAATAAGGAAAAGATTGGGGGTAAAGGATTTTGTACAAGAAACTCAAGAAACAATGGAAACGTTGTAACAGATATATGTTGCAGTAGTGAGTGGTGTTGTAGTAGAAGATGGCACTATAGAAGAGAGTGGTGTTACAATGGTGGAGTTGCAAGGAAATGATATTTAATTAGATGTAATAGTGGAAGATGCAAATGTGAATGTCTTATTCCCATAATGTGTAGTGTGTTGATATCATTGCAAGTGAAGTTGAAGGTGAAACAAAAGAAAACAAAGTGGATAAAACCAAAGTAAAAATATAGTAGTTATAGCATAAAGAGTTTATGGAAAAGAGTGGAGATGAAATAGAGAAACACTGAGTTGAATATGAGTGCAATAGAGGAGTTGTTGCGGTAAAAAAAAATCAAAATGAGGAGATGCTTGAGAAGTGCAAGCATTTGTGGAGTTTTTTGCTTGACAATGGTAATGTTGTAGAAGAGGGAGGATGGGGAGGCAGTAAGCACCATTCAGGAAAAAAAAAAAAACAATAACAACACAATTTGAGGTAGTAATACCCATTGAGAAGAAGTAGATTGATGTAACGATCCCGATTTAGAGAGATTTGCATTTAGTCAACGAATAAAAATGAGTTACAACAAGTGATAGAGGAAACTATGGAAATTATAATGAAACTGAACCAAGTAAAGAATATACAAAGTTAAGGGAACATGTTAGGGTTTGCTTATAGTTGTGAATTACAAAGAGGAGGAAAAATAAGGCAATGTAGAGGAGCGAGCACACAAAGTTTCTCCCCAAAAATGTTGCAACGAGGCCAGGATAGCGGGGAAAAACAAACCCGCGCACGAACCTAAGGTAGTGCGCACGCGCCATTAGGCTCGATACCGGACCGGGGCGCATGCACATTCCTAACACATGCGCGGTCAAATACGCGCACGCGCCCCTGTTAAGGTATTAAACAAAACAAACCCGATTTCTTTTCATTGTGTCCATTCCGACCAAACGTGAATCAACCACCACGTGTGCGAAGCTACAACCAACCAAGTGCACCATTTCCACTCAAAAACCATATTCATCCATCCACCAATTGCATTGGATAGGTAAATGCCATTTTTTTCATTTTATTCATTGTTTTTGTCATTTTATTCATCGTTTTTGTCATTTTATTCATTGTTTTTGTCATTTTATTCATTTTTGTTTGTTTATTAAATTTGTAATAATCCCCAAATTATTAAAATATTAGACAATTTTTCAAGTGTAGAGTGTAAACCCACACAATGAATGAACAAAATGTTAACAAGGAGTCCGGTGGAACCAATGAAAACACTCAAGAAAATCCAAATGCCCAAGAAAATCAAAACCCCCAACCAAATTTTGACCAAGATGACTTGAACCATTCTGTAAATGAGATGAGAGTGCACACTTGAGAACTAAGAAACACAGGGGAAACATATCAAGTGTCCCTTGCCACCTCAATTGAGAGCTCAATTGACTCCATCATCCATGCACATCGCCAATTGACTGACATGACTGAATATAGAGCTAAGATGCGGGAGTATTATTCCACGGGAATTTCCAAGGAGGAAATAAAAGATTTGAATATTACAAAGGCCCAATTGTACAGTATGTTCACCGATCCAAGAACACAACAACCACCGGACATTAAAAAGTCATGTGTTTGCATGGATTGGTGTCATTTCCAACCATGGAGGGACAATTGGATGCAAATGTGGTTCATGTTTTATGATAAACCTCCCTGCAATAATAGGGAGGTTCCACAGTACTTCCTTCGGCAACTGTGGGTTGAGTTTTCCCTCGATTTACATGTCAACTATTTTTGACATAACCAAGTTCCAAGGTGTTGGGCGTGGCTCTGCCAAAGATCGACTTGCTGCTAGGAGGAACCCACCAAGAGGGCCACCAGCTCCTAGGCGCGAGCTCAACCCTTCTCCCCAGCCGCCTCAGTTACCCCACAAACTTGATCAGATCAAGGACGTGATGAGGAGTGTTGCATGTGGACTACTTAGACACATTTCCTTTGTAGCAGCTACTACAGTGGAGAGACAGGATGACCCTGATAGAGACGCAGGTGCAGGGCCTTCTCAACAGATTCAAGATAGACCTATGACCGGTGGTAGCCATGTTGGGACTTCTAGCTCCATGGGGAAAATGCCACATCTTTGTTCCCATTGCGGGCACACTTACCCTGGCCCGATCGAGGGTTTCTATATGGAGCAGGTTAGCACTTTTTTTAATGTGTTTTCAATCATCACTTGATAGTTTGTAAAGTAACTTTAAAGTATTTGTGCTTGACATAAACTATTACTTCAATGTACAGCTATTTAGAGTTGAGACACCAACATGGGAGAACGCAACATCTCCCAACTTGGATGCAGTAATGGCAGTTGCAACTGAGATTGTGGCACCTCACACAGAGGTATTTTCGGTACCCCACACAATATTGTTATTACTTGTGGCATTTATATTTTTATGTATTTATATTTATGGCATACATGATGATAGTTCGTACAATATTTTTTAATATTTTGATTGACTGAATAATTAGTGGTTTAATATGTTTATAACGTGCATGCGTTTTGGTGTCCACAGGTATGCACGCAGTACGATGACCAGCCATCTCTGCCAGGGGTCGGCATATCACCATATACATAGGTACAATGTGTAGTTAAAATCACGCTTTTAATTTGAAATGTTACGACATACTATGGTTTAATTTGTTTTTTATTTACTAAAATATGATATTATAAATTTGTATGCAGGGTCTTCCAATAGCTGCAGACCTCTTTAGTCCCATGTTTCCACCCCTCCCATGAGTCGCTCCCCTCGCCATCATCTAGACCCCTCCCTCCGTCCACCCCCTCCCTTCCATCCACCCTCCCCTCTCCATCCATACTCCCCCCTCCGTCCATCCTCCCCCATTCGTCCATGCCCCCCCATCTATACATCCTCCCCCATTCATCCACCCCCCCGTTTATCCATCCTCCCCCATTCGTCCATGCCCCCCCTTCCATCCAGATTCTCCCCTTCATCCACACCCTCCCTTATATCCATCATCCTCCCTCTATCCAAGACCAACCTCCCATTCACCATACATCAACATCCCCCCTATCCCTTTTGGGTCGATACCCCCTATTGTACAACCGGTAGGGCTTTATCGTCCACAATGTCCTTGTTCACCCCATACCACCATGTCCTCTTCCACCACATCATCTCCAATTCCCACCACTATTGTGGAAACTACTATTCCATCATCTTCCCATGTGTCTACTGTGGTCACACCCATAGTTCCTCCATCTACATCTGTTCCCCCCCCCCCATGACTACATTGGAGCAGGTTGTCCAGCCAACTGCTCCACCTGCTAGCCCAAAAGCCCAGCCATGTCCATTATCGGAGGTGTTCACGGTGAGAATCAAGTTAATTTATGAAAAAAATTTGATGCATTAACCAAACTTAATTTAAAAGCAATTATTATTTTTCAATGAAATGATTGTTGTAAATGTTGTAGGGTGGAATTGCTGAGAGGCTCAGCAGATCTAGGACACCTGCTTCTCGTGTCCCACTCGCATTAGCGGTGAGTTATTTAATATTTGAATTGTACATTCATTTTATAAATGTGGTAAATGTTACAAATTCTTGAAACTAATGGTATCTTTTATCATTTGTTTCAGAGCATGGAGAGACGGTCTACTCCTAGACGGAAGAAGACCCGAGATAGCAGTAGCTCCAAGAAGAGAAAGATCGATTTTGGAGATGCACCTGGGAGTGACCGGGGTGGTCACAATGCTTGACACACCATGTTATCTACATTAGCCACGATGTGGCACCTTTGGGCACCATTTTCTGTGTACTTTGTATCTACGGCACGGGTTGCCATGTATTTTGGATCTATGGCACGAGTTGTTGGATTTTGTATAGGGCACTAGTGGCCATGTATTTTGGACCTACGGCGCGAGTTTTCAGATTTTGTATAGGTCACGAGTTGCCATCGTATGTACATTGGGAACCATGTTCCACTATTTGCCTGAAAATTTATATAATTGTTCAAGTTTTGTTCCACTATGGTTTTATCTCATGGATTTATATATAGTTTTGTTTTATATATGCATATAATGATTTGGATTCAAATGTCTGTCATGGCGATTTTGGATGAAACCTAGAGCACCATTTTAGGGTTTTTATTGCAACGACCACAATTATTAAGGCCAATCTTTCAAACAAGATGTAAATTTAACCCCGAATAAAAATGAAGGTGATTTTGGGAGGACCATTTTTTTATTCAGAGATCAAGTTCACTTGAATCCAAGACAAGTTCTCTTACAACTAAGTTAATATTCTGACTACATATTACTCTAGGCAACTCATCCAACCATAAAAAATCATAGCACTCTCTTCCACTACCCTACTTAACACAATGAATATATGCTCTTTCTCTACTCAATAATCCCTTAGGGATATTGTTCCCTTAAAATGGTCTTTAGTATAGATAGAAACAATCAAATCCAATAAATTATTTTAGGAAATAACTAGATAAAGAATACAACTTGTTTCCTAAGCAACCAATGAGAAACATTAACCAACAGGTGAAGAATTTCTACATTTCCTAAGCTTTAATATGTTCATCTACAACCCCTCTCTCTCTCCCCCAACATCTACAAATTCCTCTTTTATATTACTAATTCTGTCATTTTCAAATTTGGTTAATGGGTAACAAATATAGAGAATACAACATGAGCATCGGAGAGTATGAACTTGAAAATTGGATAATAATGGGATAATGATCCCCAATGAGGTAGGAGAATGAAGTACTCCTCACACTTCTACAAACTAATTTTACTATGCCCAAGCTTGCATAACTACACAAGGTAGACTTCCTCACCAACTTCCACATGAATTTATGATTGTATTCACAGGTAAAGGAAGTGGATGAACTTTATTGAAGGAACATGATGAAAAGGTGGGAGTTCTTAGAATGAAACTTGGTAATGACGATTAATTTATCATAAGATCCCTCTATGTTTCTTCTCCAGTGGAATCACAACCAATCCTATGTTCTTTGCAACCATCTTCGATTTCTATATATCAAATTCTAACATTAAGATTTTCATAGCTTTGAGTTCATCATGGTAAGCCTACCACATCGTTCATACAAGTGTATTTACAACATCTACATGACTAGCCATTCATTAGTCGAGGCTTGGCCCTGAGATGCATATTTACAATATTTAGACATGGTGTCATTTATTTTAGCTTACATGGATCAAACCCATTTACGATATGTACACAATTTGATACAACACATTCTGTGTGTCAAAAACAAGGTGTTACATGAATCTCCTCCCCTTTGGAATAACATTGGTTTCAATGCAAATTGAGATCAAAACCGAACTAGGTACACCTTTTTCATGGCATCCTCTATTTCCCACATAACATCATTGGGCCAAAGTGCTTCCAATTCACCTTTACCTATTCATTAAGAACATTAATTTTTTTATTTTATTTTTAAATGGTGGAATCACATACAATTGATAACATAACTATTAACTCATTTTAATAGGTCACAGGATTACCCCATAAACAATTAGTAAAATTGATGTTCTTGCGTGAGAGAGACCATGAGTTGCTTGACAGGTGGAAATTCAAATATGGTATAAATCATCCGTCATCCACAATCAACCTAATTCACTTTGTCTCATTGTCACCGTCACCATATCTATCCTCACGTCCATTATTACCATCGTCATCATTGTGCTCATTGTCACCATTGTCGCCATCATGCTCATTGGAGTCTAGGCCATTTAGCCTCTTTGTTTATTGTGAAGAGGCATCCACAAGAAACATCGGATTTTTAATGGCACCTCTCATTGCCAAACAGAACTGTGCCACCACTAATGTGTACGATAAGTGGAAGAGTCGACAAAAGACCAATAAGCATGACAAGTTTGTAATACTTATCTCTAAAATAACACTTGTAGCATTCATGATAATTTTTTCTTGATCATATAAGGATCTAGATTTTGATTTAAAAAATTATTTAATTTTAGAGATTGAAAAAGAATTGAGTTTAATATTTAAAAAAAAAATAGTTGGTTTTATTAAAAAGTTAAAATAAATATATATATATATATATATATATATATTTTCAAGAGAAAAAAATACCATTTTCTTTCTATTATTGTGAATCAAAGAAAATGTGAAAGTTACATCAAGTCCAATCTAGCTTCAAAACCCCCCCAAAACTAGTTACAATCTCAGCCATATTGGGAAATACATCAGTATTGATAATAATAACTACATATAATCATCTTAAATTATATTAATAGCCAAACAACAAAAATTCTGGAGAAACACTGAGCAAAACCCTAGTTTCCGAAATGGACCTAGAAGATGACACCTGATCCATGGGACCGCAGGAGAGGGGCACCCCTAGAACTATCCCGATGTCCTAAATCCAACGTAGTCAACGGTTTTTCGATCCGAGCCACAGTCGTCATTCTATGGCTCATTCCATCTAGCATCCAAAAGGCCTTCAGGGACACCCGTTGAATACCTACCGGGGGCATAGACTTCCAACCGTGCAACAAAACTAGGTTCCGGGAAGTCATGCTAGTGTGTCTAGGAAGGTTCCAGCTGGGAATGCTAGCCATAAGTTCTCAGTCGATTATTTTACAAAGTCGACCCCCATGTTCAAAAATTGCACACTCCCTTACTGAGCAAAACCCTAGTTTCTGAAATGGACCTAGAAGATGACACCTGGGCCATGGGACCGGGGGAGAGGGGCATCCCTAGCAATATCCCGATGTCCTGAATCCAACGAAGTCGACGGTTTGTCGATCCGAGCCACAGTCGTCATTCTATGGCTCGTTCCATCTCGCATCCAAAAGGCCTTCACGGACACCATTTGGATACCTACCAGGGCCATAGAATTCCAACCGTGCAACAAAACCGGGTTCCAAGAAGTCATGCATGTGTGTCTAGGAAGGTTCCAACTAGGAACACTAGCCATAAGTCCCCGGTCGATGATTTTACAAAGTTGACCCCAATGTGCAAAAATTGCACACTCCCTTACTAAGCAAAACCCTAGTTTCCAAAATGGACCTACAAGATGACACCTGGGCCATGGGACCGGAGGAGAGGGGAACCCCTAGCACTATCCTGATGTCCTAAATCCAACGGAGCTAACGATTTTTTTATCCGAGCCACGGTCATCATTCTATGGCTCGTTCCGTATCGCATCCAAAATGCCTTCAGGGACACCTGCTGGATACCTACCAGGGGCATAGAATTCCAACCGTGCAACAAAACCGGGTTTCAGGGAGTCCTACAAGTGTGTCTAGGAAGGTTCCAGCTGGGAACACTAGCCATAAGTCCCCGGTAGATGATTTTGCAAAGTTGACCCCAATGTGCAAAAATTGCACACTCCCTTACTAAGCAAAACCCTAGTTTCCAAAATGGACCTACAAGATGACACCTGGGCCATGGGACCAGAGGAGAGGAGCACCCCTAGCACTATACCAATGTCTTGAATCCAACAGATTTGACAGTTTGTCTATCCGAGTAACGGTCGTCATTCTATGGCTCATTCTGTATCGCATCCAAAAGGCCTTCAGGGACACCTCCTGGATACCTACTGGGGGCATAAAATTCCAACCGTGCAACAAAAACAGGTTTCGAGGAGTCCTGCAAGTGTGTCTAGGAAGGTTCCAGCTAGGAACACTAGTATCCATAAGTCCTCAGTCGATAATTTTGCAAAGTTGACCCCAATGTGCAAAAATTGCACACTCCCTTACTAATCAAAACCCTAGTTTCCAAAATGGACCTACAATATGACACCTGGGACATGGGACCAGAGGAGAGGGGAACCCCTAGCACTATCCCAATGTCTTGAATCCAACAGAGTCGACGGTTTGTCGATCCGAGCCATGGTTGTCATTCTATGGCGCGTTTCGTCTCGCATACAAAAGGCCTTCAGGGACACCTGCTAGATACCTACCGGGGGCATAGAATTCCAACCGTGCAATAAAATCGGGTTCTGGGGAGTCCTACAAGTGTGTCTAGGAAGGTTCCAGCTGGGAATGCTAGCCATAAGTCCCCGGTCTATGATTTTTCAAAGTTGACCCCAATGTGCAAAACTTACACACTCCCTTACTAAGCAAAACCCTAGTAATGGACCTACAAGATGACACCTGGGCCATGGGACCGGAGGAGAGGGGAACCCATAGCACTATCCCAATGTCCTGAATCCAATGGAGTCAACGGTTTTTCAATCCGAGCCACGTTCGTCATTATATGGCTCGTTCTGTCTCGCATCCAAAAGGCCTTCAGGGACACCTACTGGATACCTACCAAGGGCATAGAGTTCCAACCATGCAACAAAACAGGGTTCCGGGGAGTCCTGCAAGTGTGTCTAGGAAGGTTCCAGCTGGGAACACTAGACATAAGTCCCTGGTCGATGATTTTGCAAAGTTGACCCCAATGTGCAAAAATTACACACTCCCTTACTGAGCAAAACCCTAGTTTCCAAAATGGACCTACAAGATGACACTTCGGCCATGGGACCAAAGGAGAAAGGCACCCCTAGCACTATCCCGATGTCTGGAATCCAATGGAATCGATGTTTGTCGATCCGAGCCATGGTCATCATTCTATGGCTCGTTCCATCTTGCATCCAAAAGGCCTTCAGGGACACCTGCTAGATACCTACCGGGGGCATAGAATTCCAACCATGCAACAAAACCAGGTTTCGGGGAGTCCTGCAAGTGTGTCTAGGAAGGTTCCAGCTGGGAACGCTAGCCATAAGTGCTCGGTCGACGATTTTGCAAATTTGACCCCAATGTGCAAAAATTGCACACTCCCTTACTAAGCAAAACCCTAGTTTCCAAAATGGACCTACAAGATGACACCTGGGCTATGGGACAGGAGGAGAGGGGCACCCCTAGCACTATCCCGATGTCCTGAATCCAATGGAGTCAACGGTTTGTTGATCCGAGCTACAGTCGTCATTCTATGGCTCGTTCCACCTCGCATCCAAAAGGCCTTCAGGGACACCTGCTGAATACCTACCAGGGGCATAGAATTCCAACCGTGCAACAAAATCGGGTTTCGGGGAGTCCTGCAAGCATGTCTAGGAAGGTTCCAGCTGGGAACTCTAGCCATAAGTCCCTGGTCGATGATTTTGCAAAGTTGACCCCAATATGCAAAAATTGCACACTCCCTTACTGAGCAAAACCCTAGTTTCCAAAATGGACCTACAAGATGACACCTGGGCCATCGGACCGGAGGAGAGGGGCACCCCTAGCACTATCCCGATGTCTTGAGTCCGACGGATTCGACGGTTTGTCGATCCGAGCCACGGTCTTCATTCTATGGCTCGTTTCGTCTCGCATCCAAAAGTCCTTCAGGGGCACCTGCTGGATACCTACCAAGGGCATAGAATTCCAACCGTGCAACAAAACCGGGTTCCGAGGAGTACTACAAGTGTGTCTAGGAAGGTTCCAGCTGGGAACGCTAGCCATAAGTTATCATCGACGATTTTGCAAATTTGACCCCAATGTGCAAAAATTGCACACTCCCTTACTGAGCAAAACCCTAGTTTCCAAAATGGACCTACAAGATGACACTTGGGACATGGGACCGGAGGAGAGGGACACCCCTAGCACTATCCCGATGTCCTGAATCCAACAGATTTGACGATTTGTCAATCCGAGCCACGGTCGTCATCCTATGGCTCATTCCGTCTCCAAACAAACATCGTGTCACGTGAGGCTAATCCTAGTTTCTCCTTTCAAGAGAAACTAAGAAAAAAAATAGTTTCTCATATCATTGAAGAAGACCACACAGTCCCAAGGTCAAGGGGTTTCAGTACTTGACCCAATCATGCATAAGTGCATAGTCACTTACTAAGAAAAACCCCATTTCTTTATATCCATGAGCAAGATGATCATTAGGAAATGGAACCACATGAGAGAGGTTCCCCTAGATCAAATGCATTGTTATTTTATTTAAATATTTTACATGTGTGTGATAGCAGGCGACATTGACTTGTGGATTTGTCTACGATCGATTCCGACAGTACACGACAGGGAGCATTAAAATATTTTGTACGAGAAGTTTTTCCAATCAAATTAAATGCATATTGTAGATTTCTAACAACATGATCGTTGGCCTCTGAACTTCTAACTACCTTAATGCCCAAAATTCTCCTAACATGAGCTAGACAATGTGATTTTAACAAAGCCAGAAACAATTGAAATTTTGCTGCATCGGTTTTGGATTCAAAAAATTCTTTGATTATCCTGTTACAATGGAAATCAATAGTGCGTTTGGGAAACTTACCTTCAAATCCTGAAAATGAACTTTCATCCACATGAATACGTCTAGGAGTTCTTCGTCATACGCTTGATAGTCGAGGCAAGGGAGTAGGAAAGGAAGTTCAAGTCTCGTCACCGGTTTGTTGTGGCCCTTCGTTCACAATTTGGTCTTGCAAGGGAGTGTGTTCGATATGTGTGTGCTCTTCTTGGGGAGGTTTCCAATTGACAACATGTTCAACATCCATCCTTTCATACTCGATATCAAGAAATATTTGATTGACTTCAACCACTTCGTCATTTCTTGTTGATGGATCTAAGGCACTAACATCTTGATGTCTACGATTTTCCATGTACAACCAGGCCTTTTCTCTTATCTCATGGGCCTTTTCAGGGAGCAGCTCCTTCCTTCTAGACTTTCTTTTATTATTACGTCTGTTTCCCATATTCAATACGTTTTTTAACAAAACAAAAATATCACCCCTGCAAGAATAAACAACAAATAAGATATTAAAACTCGATGTGCATGATCATTAAAACTCGATGTAGCAATTGATTATGTAGAACAACATCTAGTGAGAATGTTTTCATATAATCTTAAAAGCTATTGAGAATGCCATAGATATAACAACAACATCACCTCTAGGAACTCAATTGGATGGTATTGGATGGTGGTATGGGATGTTAATAGGAGCACATTTCCTACGAAAGGAGAAGCTCCTACTCACTTCATTTTCATGTTTTGGATGAGGGAAAATAGCCCCAAAAGATTACTTCAGTTTGATTCTTTAGGTGTTTGTGTGATTTGTTGTACTGAAATCATGAGGAATTCAACAAATATTTGTGTACTAGATGGAGTTATGTGATTATGAAAGCTTATTGGTGGTGATGCAAGCAATTTTTTTTTATTATCTTCGTGAAAGGTTCAAAGCGATTCTTGGTGCATGTTGTAGTTTTTTTGTGGTAAGATGTTTTTATTGTCTATGTTGAAGATTAAGAAGACTAAAATATATCTATCATACAATTCATGAAGAAAAACTAAAACAGATACAATTCAAACAAAGTGAATGAAGACTAAAATACATTTAACAAGAGGAAGAGGTCACCATACCTCAAGGATTATAATTGCTCTTTGCTTCAAATGTAAAATGCTCTTTTGATGTATCCACTATATGTAAGAAGAGTTCAAGTGTGTCCAAGTAGCATGAGAATTCAATCCAAGGAGCCAAATAGAGTCCAACTGTTGTGTATTCAATCAAAGGAGCCAAATAGAGCCCATCTGGTGTGTATTTAATCCAAAGAGCCAACTAGAGCCCCAACTCTTGTGCATTCTATCCAAATTGTCAAAGAAACACCAAATGGTGTCTGAATTCAATCCAAGATGCAAATGGTTGTTGAACTGTGCGTGAAAATAGTGAAAACATGCGTGGAAAAAGAGAAAAAATGCGGGAGAAGAGCACGAGTTATTTTCAGAATTTTATGCTCAACGGGGACACGCACGCGCTAGTAGCACGTGCGCACTCCTGTTGAACGTTAAATAGTTTGTTGGGTAACGTTTACTTCATTTATTGCCAAATAAATCGATATGTTTCGTTTTGTTCCTAGAGCCCCTCCCCCAAAAAGGCCTTTAGGCCCTCTTCTAAACATTAATCCCTAAGTGCATAAGTGCACAAGATGATGAGGAGGAGGAGCGTGATGACAATGAAGATTATCATGATGCAGATGAAGATGATGGTTATGAAGATGATAAAGATGATGATGTTGATGGAGATGAAGATGATGGTGATGATGATGAAGATGTTGAAGATGATGATGATGGTGATGAAGATGATGAAGATGATGATGATGGTGATGAAGAAGATGATTATGATGGAGATGTTGATGGAGAAGGGGGAGATGACAATGATGATGAAGAGGAGGACGATGATGAGGAGGAGGAGGATCATCATCATCATCATGTTCATCATTATCATGTTCATCATCATCATCATCATCATCTCCATCATCATCATCTTCATCTTCATAAACATCATCTAAATCGTCTTCATCATCATATGGAGCTTCTGTAATTTTGGATATAAGGAGGATATAAGATGATCATGGTGATGATGGTGATGATGATGAAGATGTTGATGATGATGATGATGGTGATGAAGATGATGATGATGATGATGAAGAAGATGATGATGATGGAGATGTTGATGAGGAAGGGGGAGATGACAATGATGATGAAGATGTCGATGATGATGCTGATGGTGATGATGATGAAGATGTTGATGATGATGGTGATGGTGATGAAGATGATGATGATGATGATGAAGATGATGATGATGGAGATGTTGATGAGGAACCTAGAGATGACAATGATAATGAAGATGTTGATTATGATGATGATGGTGATGATGATGAAGATGTTGATGATGATGGTGATGGCGATGAAGATGATGATGATGATGATGATGATGATGAAGATGACGATGATGATGGAGATGTTGATGAGGAACCTAGAGATGACAATGATGATGAAGATGTTGATGATGATTATGATGGTGATGATGATGAAGATGTTGATGATGTTGGTGATGGTGATGAATATGATAATGATGATGATGAAGAATATGATGATGATGGAGATGTTGATGAGGAACCTAGAGATGACAATGATGATGAATATGTTGTTGTTGTTGATGATGATGATGATGATGAAGATGTTGATGATGATGGTGATGGCGATGAAGATGATGATTA
>BSBM01001530.1:22515000-22610000 GCA_027924585.1 Larix kaempferi | reverse complement strand
TTTCAAATCTTGTGTGGCGTTGCACCGGGCACGACCCTTGCAAGTATGGCGTGGGATGCTACTACTCCCCCCTAACCCCATGATTTCTTTCTCTCTATCTCTCCCATATCCCATATCTCTTTCTCTCTCTACCTCTCACTCTCCCTAAAGCACTACATCCCTTAACCCCTAAACCATTGAACCATTCAACCTGTAATCCCACAACCCTAACTCCTAAACAACCTAACCCACAAACCTTAAAGTCCAAATACCTATGACCTTACGCCTTAAGTCCTAAACTTTTAAATCCCTAGAAGCCTTAACCCCCCTCTCTTTAGCCATTCATTTATCCACTTTTGAAGTATAGCCCAATGTATGCAAATATTTTTGAAGTGGGGGAAGGTTTGGCATTAAATGGTGTAAACGTTGGTTAATAAATGGCATAAACGTTATGCAGGTGCGCATGCGCTTGTTTTAGCGCATACATGTTGATGATGTGTACATGCTACAAACACGTGTGCGCGCGTCTGCTGCTAGTTAAAAAAAACAATGTTTTCCATTCCCGGGAATGCTACCAAAAAACATGGGATTTTCTGTCTTTCGTGGGTTCAAGCTCTTCCAGGTTGCTTATTGGATCACATTCGTTGATATTTTGGACAGTCATTGATCTTTTGGATAGTCATTGATCTATTGGACACAAAATCACTCTTGGAATCTAACAAACATCTTCAGTGGTCTTGAAATCTAGTGGATACATTAAAGCTACCAGTTTCCATTGCAAGTGGAGATAATTTCTATAGGTATGGTGAAGTGGAGATAATTTCTATAGGTATGGTGAATTGCAAATAATTATTTTCATTCACGAGATTTGAGATTCTCCCATGCCTTTTTGTTTTTATCATATGCCTACAACAATATCGATGCATAGACAATAATGAATTTGACAAGAAGAATTACCAAGTTCACATCTAAAAAAACTCATATTCACTAGACAAGATGAAGTATGCAATGTAAATGAATAATTATTACCATGAATATATTTTGATTTAACACAAGGATGGTATGGATGAGGTTTTCTCTTGAGACTCTTCAATTTGAATAAAATCCTAAGAAGCAATCATGGGAGAGGGTTCATATTGATTAGTTCATGAAATTTTTTCCATGCTCTCATCTTCATGCTATGTTTATCATAATGTTTCTATAATATCGTGCCTTTGAGCTTGACTACTTGCCTCTACCTCATTGAATTCTCCTTGCTTGGGGGAATTTGCAACCTCCTCATTGTGTAATTAGTAAACTTATTCTCTTTACCTTATTTGATGTAGAAAAACTATCAAACTATTCCCAAGGCATCTCTTCAATTTTCACACAAGGATGGTATGGATGAGGTTTTCTCTTGAGACTCTTCAATTTGAATAAAATCCTAAGAAGCAATCATTGGAGAGGGTCCATTTTGATTAGTTCATGAAATTTGTCCATGCTCTCATCTTCATGCTATGTTTATCATAATGTTTCTTTAATATCATGCCTTTGAGCTTGACTACTTGCCTCTACCTCATTGAATTATCCTTCCTTGGGGGAATTTGTAACCTCCTCATTGTGTAATTAGTAAAATTATTCTATTTACCTTATTTGATGTAGAAAAACTATCAAATTATTCCCAAGGCATCCCTTCAATTTCAACACAATGATGGTATGGATGAGGTTCTCTCTTGAGACTCTTCAATTTGAATAAAATCATAAGAAGCAATCATGGGAGAGGGTCCATATTGATTAGTTCATGAAATTTTTTCCATGCTCTCATGTTCATGAGATGTTTATCATGATGTTTCTTTAATATTGTGCCTTTGAGCTTGACTACTTGCCTCTACCTCATTGAATTCTCCTTCTTTGGGGGAATTTGCAACCTCCTCATTGTGTAATTAGTAAACTTATTCTCTTTACCTTATTTGATGTAGAAAAACTATCAAACTATTACCAAGGCATCTCTATCTATCTCTGTTGTAGGGTGTTACTACCAAATGTTTTATGAACTCATGGCTAGGAAAGAGACTAGTTTCTCCATTCTACACTTGACCAACCATCATCTATATTGATTGGAATTGTAAGGGATGATGATATTTATTCGAACACAAATAAACCAACATAGTCTGTAGTTGTATGTGTTAATTTGTAAAGTGGTAAGTTATGTTGGAATGTGTCAAGTTCATTGTATAATGGAACTAATATCTTATTTGTTGTTTCTTTTGCAGGGTAGGCCTCATAGTTTTGTTAAAGATAGTTTTGGATATGGGAAAATCACATAACATAACAAAAAAATATAGAAGGAATCTACCCATTGAAAAGGTTAATGACTTAAGAGAAAAGGCCAGGTTGGAAATGGAAAGAGTGAGACATGGTCATGTCATTTCCACTAATCCCGCCATTGATCCTAACACAGTTGTTGACATGACAACCTCTTGTTCAGAACAACAGGTAAAGCGGTTGCACCCAACAGACCCAACTAAGATTCCAACATCAACACAATCTCCAACCAACAATCCATCAATGAGTCATGCTGAAGTTCCTCACGAAACAGGAGTATTGGGAGATGTTGCATGTGTAGAGATGGACATACAAGCAGTGTTGAATTTGCAATCTCCCCAAGAAGACCACAACCATGTCGAGCACACTCCCATTATGGCCCAATGTGTGAACGAAGTACTACAACAAACAAGCTCTGGTATTCATGTCTCATGTCCACCTTCCCTACCTCAACTATCCAGTGTAAGAAGAAGAACTCCTAGATGTATTCATGTGGATGAAAGCGCTCTGTCGGGCCTTGATGGTAAGTTTCCAAAACACACTATCAAATGGAAATGCAACAAAATTGTGAAGGAATATTTTGAATCCAAAGGTGATGAAGGTAAATGCCAATTATTGCTATGTTTGTTAAAGTCACATTGTTTAGCTGTTGTTAGGAGAATTTTGGGCATAAATATAGTTAAAAGTTCAGAGGCTAGCAGTCATATTGTTAGAAATCTCCAATATTCATTTAATGCGATTGGGAAGACGTCTCGTACAAAAGATCTCTGTGCGGCTCATCGTGTGTTAGTGGAATCAGTTGTAAGCATGTCCACAAGGCAACGTCGCCTGCTATCACACACTTCTCACATACTTAGATTAAATAGAAAAACTATTAAAAATTACTCTGTTATAAGATAAAATCTTGACACTCCAGGTGGAAACGATTGTTGGGATTTTGTTGGTAGGTTGCCTCATGGAGATAGGAAGCTAATTGATGCTGGTAAGGAGTTAGTACAATTTTTTTGGCATGATCATACTAGACCTTCATCAAACCAAAGAGACGTTGTTGTATATATTTCTTCCTACGGATAAGAAGAAGCTCTCTTAGGATAAAGCGAGAAAGACTAACTCTATACTAAGACAAAAATGAAACAAATGTGATATTGTTCCCTAGATTAAACAAGTATTTCAGAGTTCTTGTATTGAAGAGAACTAGAGAGAGTAACTCACCTTCACTCTTGATGTTTTGTCCCGCTCGTCGTTCCGATCCCGAAGTCCTCGTGATGAACCTGTTGAGATCAAACAACACACAAGCATATACAATTCTCCAATATTTCCGAATCACAAGTTAGAATCCAAATCCATATAGATACAAATCATGAAATTGAAATACAATCAACACACATGAGTTGGGAAACAAGGCAAGTTAACTTTATTACAACTTGAAGATTCTTACAAAGGTTGCTTGATGTCCAAGCCAACTCCAGCTCCAAGTCCTTCCTCTAGCTATCTCTGGAAAAGGCTTATGATCATAGGTTGGATACCCCAAAAATCCTCCCTTTGGCCCATGGAAGGCCTCTCCTTTATAGTGTTTGGAAGGGTTAACAAAAAGGAGAGTAAAATGGATCTAAAGAGTGTTTAGTGGATCATGCCTACTAAATAGAGAGAGGGGTTGGGATCGAATCAAAGCTGGTAATCCCAAGAAGATCTCTCGAAAGGTAAGATCCGAAGATCCATGGCAAAAAGGATAAAACATGATTATCATGCCCCGAGGTCTAAGCATAATGCGGTATTATTGCTCCCTAGGTAGGAGCATATCGCGGTAACCCTAATTATCGCGCCCCAAAAGATGTGCAAAGAGCGATAATTCCTGCAGATTGGGTCAATTTGGGTTACACGTGGCAGGCAAGATGTTGTCTTTAGTGTTCAGGCAGTAGACTTCACTCCTAGGTGTCCAGATGATCATTAAGGGGAAGTGTCGTTTAGGTCACTTGGTGTAAGGATGTGACACTAGGGTTTAGTGTGTAATATTGAGGTATAACAGACATGCTAAAGCTGAGAAAAGGTTCTACTGAACGTGAAACCCATGTTAAACACTTCCTTGAAACCACACAGACTGAACTCTATGAGAGATTCAGGAATGAGCACACACAATTGAACCTGGGCCAAAGGTCCTTTGAGAAATGCAAACCATGGTATGTTCGTATATGCATTGATCGGAACACCTGTTGTTGTAGATACGGCGTAGAATATGAATATTATTAGGACACATATAAACATATATTTTGTGATTTGCATACTAACATTGTGCAGGGCTACAATGAATCCATACTACCATCGAATGCATCAAGAGACTATATCCACAACATCATGTGTCCAAGGCCCGAAAGACGAAAATATTATGAAAAATCGTGTCTATATGGGACATGTTCTAGGTGCACTGGGTTTTCTCTTTTGAACCGCTACATTCATGAAAGCGAGGAGCACGAATTTGGTAGGATGGTTGTGGAGATGCAGAGCTTCAAGTATGTAACCTATCAATTAGATAGTGCCATGGAAAGTAAAACTATTGCATTAGTGAAGTCACAGGTACAATTGGATATTGCATATTTTCATATTACACGTTCAATTTATGACATATAGATTTTTCGAAACGCCAAATTGTAATATTTCCCTTGTTTTCATGGTAACATGAATGGGTATGTGACTTCTTGACGGAGTTCTACAAGAAAACAGAGCACTATGTTCAACATGTGCTTGTAGCGCAATGGCAAAATGAGCAGTACAGAAAATTCAGGGACACATTTCCTGTTGGAACTATAGTGTCAATTGTGGATTTTGCATAAAATTACACCCTTCAGCCAAAAATGAAATACAGAGTCAATACTATCATTTAGACCAAGTCAGCATCATGGTACATATTATGTATAGGCATGGGCTAGAGAGCAGCACTGACATGAGGATAATACTGAAGGAGACAAACTTTTACATAAGTGATGATAGAACCCATGATCTGCATTATGTGCAACATTGTTTTCAAATTTTCTATGATTAGTTGAAGGAGAGAGATATACAGATGGATCAACATTGGATATGGTCGGATGGTTGTGCGGGCCAGTTAAAAAATGCTCGAGTATTCCAATGGATGAGTATTTTGCATAAGACTTATAATGTGCCGCATATCTAGAACTATTTTGAGACCGGGCACGACAAAGGAGAGCATGATGGGGCCGGTGCGTGCATCAAGACCACAATACGAAGGGAAGAGATGAGGTTTAACACGGACCCTCATATCCAAGATGCAGAATCCACAGTTCAATGGTGCTCTGCAACAATGTCAGACCGAGCAAGAGATCAACAAACATCATCAGTGACAGAACATGTGGTAAGAACTTTTTGGCAAGTGGTTGACATAGATTGATCGCGTTCCTATAGTTGCGGCACAGTACAAGGAACATGTGGATTTCATTCAGTTCGAAGCTCAAACAACCCTTTATTTGAAATATGGATGCGAAAACTTGCTTACTTTTGCAGCCCTTGCAACAGTGGCGAATGGGATGAATGCGAATGCATGGAATGGGTTGATGAATGGGATCGTGTGTCAATTGCAGTAAACCAATGTGTAGTTGTTGAAACAACCCAGTTAGAGGAGGGTCAGTTAGCGATTTCAATAGACTATGACCATACCTCAGATCTTTCACAACCAGGACACATATATGCAGTTGTTGCCCCCGAAAGACAATGAATGGGGCACATATTATTGGTTGGATCGGTGCATCCAAGTTAAGGAAACCCTCTACGGATCATTAATCGACGATGAAGGCATTGAATTTCCTATTGGCTCGATGGTGGTTAAGGGGGAATATCTTACACTAGTTGGGAAGTCAGGAAAGAGTATTGGGTATTCATGGATTACAGACCAGGTTCAGTGGTGTATCACTTCACAAACTTGATCATTGGCACAAACATCTATCTACAAATAATGACAAGCAAGAGCTCAACCAAGGTACGCTACTACCTACCTCATTCAAAGAACAAGAGATTGATGGAGACACTTAGCAACAGAGAGGATCCAGATGGATTTATTGAATGAGGTCAGTCAACTTTACATAAGAGATAGAATTGCATCAAAGAGTGTTATGTTCTACATCGAGGTATGTGTAGTTTTATGTTATTTTGTTGGTACATGCATTTTTTGTTGATACATACATACATACATACATGTGAACAATTCGAGTTCTCTATTATCTTAACATTTCTAATTTTAAATCCACCATCCATTAGTTGTTTTTGGTACTCTACTTCCTGCCTCATTTAGAGCACAATAGATTGATGTAGACAATTAGCAACAGAGAGGATCCAAATGGATTTATTGAATGAGGTCAACCAACTTTACATAAGAGATAGAAATTTTGCACAAAAATGCCTTAGGACATCCCTAAGAGCCTGCTAAGTCATCCTAAAACCATCCTCCATCACACTTCTTCCATATCCCCTCACTTAGCTCCACTCAGACACACTTTACAATCATCAAACATCAACAAAGATCATTCATAGTCACTTGTGTCCTACCCCTAAATCGATATTCTGAGGTGTACATGTGTGTCTACTTCTAATTCATGTACATGTGTGTCTCGCATTGGTGGACCTGTAGGAGCTGACGGAGTCCCATTATGCTTCCCGGTTTGCTTTTTCCACCCCGGGCTCAAATTGACCTTGTAATACTCACATTATCTAACACTCCTGAATCACCCTCAACAACGTCTTCCATTAAGCAATCACACCTCTCTAATGAATAAGTAGAACCTCTCTAAAACGTTTTCTTACTTCTATTAATCAATCAAAATTCATCAATGTATTATAATTCCATTTACAACTATATATATATATATTTAATTTTTTGATCTTCTCTTCAAATCATCACCGTGTGCCTGGCATGTTTGTCATACTTGTCACCTTTTCCATTCCTCAAGCCATGTCAACATGCCATGTGAGTTCTCCTTGTCTTTTCCATGTCACTAACACTAGCCATGCTTGCCAAATTCACTTTGCTTGTTTTCCTAGTCAACAACATTTGTCATGCTTCCTCCATGTCAACAAGTCATCCTCATCATGCATGTCAACAACATCTGCCATGCTTGTTTGAAATGATCTCATGCTTGCTTGATATTTGCATCATCATTGTTTTCCTTGTCATACTTGGCAATCTTTGCATCATCATATTGTTGTCCTTGTCATACTTGGCCACTTGCCATACTCCTTTGTCATCCCATCAATCTTGCTAACCTTGGCATGCTCCTTTGTCGAGTCATCAACACTTTGTCATTAATGTGTTGTCCATTGCTTGTCCTTCATGTCATCTTGTCCTTATTCCATGTCATCATTTCAACCTTTGTCATTAATGTTTAGAAACCTAATATATCCTAGAAACTTAGTCTATCCCTAGAAGCACTAATATAACCCTACAAACCTAATCTAGCCATAGAAATCCTAGAAAGCTAAACTAACCCTAGAAACACGAATTTAACACTAAAAAATTAATATAGAATACTATAAACCTAATCTAGTCCTAGAAACCTAAACTAGCCCTAGAAACACTAATCTAACCCTAGGAAACGGATCTAGAATCCTAGAAACCTAATCTAGCCCTAGAATCCGTGAACCACCACACGTACCCTCAATAGGGTGTATTTGAACTCCAAGTGGGATAGGATCACTATTAGAAGGGTTTGTATATGAGGGGTGGGTCTCAAATCCTTGGCCATGGATATGGTGTTAGTTTTTTGTTGCTTTGAGACGTTCTCCTGGGACAAGTGAGGATGAGTATTGAAGGAGATTCCTTTTATATTGGGAAAGCCACATGGAATAGATTACCTTATACTAGTATGATAGATTCCTTACAATTATGACAATTAATAGATTCTCTTTTTCTGTGTAAGGTTATGTTATATTTTTTCACAGTTATGGCATATTACTCTTAGACATTATGACACATTTATGATGAGAATTACACATGCTATTAAATAAAGGACATAATCTCTTCTCATGCAAACTCTAGCCATGTCTCTTCCCCTTATCTTCACCAGTGGTTATATCTTCATGATCCCTAACATATAACTCTGAGGGTTTCCTCAACAACACTATAATATCTAGGACATATAGGAATCCCTCATTGGATTCAACAACAAGCTTATGTTAATCAATGTCTCCCCACTAGCATGATTATATTTATTAGGGTTTAAAATCCCTACCCATGTCATGTCACACAAGTACACCACTAGAGAACTGAACTTATAGAATCCAAGTCTACGTGTCCATCCTAGTATTTCAATCCTGAAACCCTAGTTCTTATACTCTAGCATCACACAAGAGAAGTCTCTTGAAGATCATCCAATATGTCTCTCTTACCCTTATCTTCTCCAGTTGTTATATATTCATGATCCCTAACATCTAACTCTAGCATTTCCTAAGGCGCCCAATAATCTCCAGGACATGTAGGAAGTCCTAATAGGCTTCAACATGAAGCTTATGTCAATCAAGCTCTCCCCACTAGAATTATTGTCTTCCTTAGTGTTTGCAAACCCTAGCCATGTCACATCGCACAAGTACACCACTTGAGATCTCAACTTCTAGCATCCAAGTCTACATGTCCATCTTGGTATTTCAATCCTCAAACCCTAGGTCTTATACTCTAGCATCAAATCCTAATATGCATTTGGTTGGTGATAAGAATGAGATGATTTATGTTGGGATTGAATTATTTCAATATTTAGGCCTCTAACACCTCTTCAACTTCTTTCACTACTGTGATCTCATATTTCAATGATATCAATGGCTTGTGATTATGAGATACAAAGGTTGCAGTCATCTCCAAGACCTTAAATTTGCCTTGCAAATAAATATAAATATTTCTTTTTCTTGGAACGTTGGGGTACATGCAAGAACACATGAACATATTAATATGAGATATCTCATGCAACCCTAGCCATGTCACATCACACAAGTACACCGCAAGAGAAATCTAGGTCTACCATCTAAGTCTACATGCCGATCCTAGTATTTCAGTCCTCAAGCCCTAGGTCTTACACTCTAGCATCACACAAGAGAAATCTCTCCAAGAACATCCAAGATTTTTCTCTTCCCCTTATCTTCTCTAGTGGTTATATCTTTGTGACCCCTAAAATCTAAATCCCAGGGTTTGCTTAGGAACCCTATAATCTCCAGGATAGGTAGGAAGTTCTCATTCGCTTCAACACCAAGCTTATGTAAATCAACATCTCCTCACTAGCATGATTATATTTCTTCAGGTTTGCAAACCCTATCCATGTCACATCACACAAGTACACTACAATGTAACACTATTTCTAGCATCCAAGGCTACATGTCCATCCTGGTATTTCAATCCTCAAAACCTAGGTCTTATACTCTAGCATCGCATAAGAGAAATCTCTACAAGAACATCCAACATGTCTATCTTTCCCTTATCTTCTCCACTGGTTATATCTTCGTGATCCATAAAATATAACTCCCAGGGTTTACTCATGAACCCTATAATCTCCATGATAGATAACAAGTCCTCGTTGGATTCAATAACAAGCTTATGTCAACCAAGATCTTGCCACTAGCATGATTCTCTTTCTTAGGGTTTACAAACAGTAGCCATGTCACATTACACAAGTACATGGCAAGACAACGCTATTGATATCACCCAAAATCATGTTAGGAATTAGCTCCACTCTGCATGTCTTCTATTAGGGAAATAATCTTAGTGTTAGAACAAGATGCTCAACTTTTGACCTAATTTGTCACTTTCTTAAAATTACTTGGAATTTCCCTTTGTGAGGCCTTTTACTTGGGGTTCCCAATTATCTTACATACTCTTAGACCCTCAACCATGGGCACACAAAAAATATCAACTCTACTCTCCGCCGATGGATATCACACACATCTATTGTAAATCAATCCTTGGCTTTGCAACAAATGTGGTCCATCTGGCTTACCCACAATGAATGTATATGTTAGAATATTTTAGCATGCCCTTATAAAATCTTTTATATACTTAAATATGTTAGGAGGAAACACATAAATCCAAATCCTCTAAAACCTCAAAGAGTAGAGTTTCACCTAGTCACAATCACTTTTGGGCTTTAGTGAATTTGCATGGAGCCTCACAAAAATATCCTAGTTCTTATATTAGATTTAGTTGCATTGAAAGCTTATCATGCATAAACCAAATCTGAAAACTCACTTTTACAACAATTATAGCAATAGTAAAACAACCCTTAACTGATTCAATGATGATGTCAAATCACTCAACAAAATTATCTTTTACTTATGATAAATTAGCAATACATATATAACTATAAATTACAATTCAAGAACATGAATGAGAGCCTTATCACAAGGCTAGTACAATTCACTAGCTCTCCAAAACACTAGCTAGGGAAAATAGTGAAAGCCCTAGCTGAACCAAGGAGATATAACATGCATGAATCACTAAAACGAGTTGTCCAATGCAATACATCTGCTCTCTTCTTCTTATTTAGAAAATGCACCTAGGGTTTCATCACAAAAACCTAATCATAAACCTCCAAGGGATGTAACCCTATAATCTCAGAAGGATCAAGCTCAAGCCAAGTTGTCCTCCCTATACTTCATATATCCTTCTAGGGGTGTTTTCATGAACCATAGTGAATTCCTCCATGAAGCTAATTACAAATAAAAGAGTGTGATATTGATGGTATGAGAAGGAATAAATCCTTATTATATATATCGTTGCAATTGGAGGTCTCCTCTAGTGTTGACATAAAAAATCATGTTAGGTGTTAGCTCCGCTCTCCATGTGTTCTACTAGGGAAATGGCCTCAGTATTAGAACAAGACATTACTAACCTTAGTGATCACAGTTCTTCACAAATGTGAAAGAGAGGTGATCCAATTTCGCTCAAGGGGGTCATTTATCATCTGAAGTCTCTCGGGAATGTGTGGCCACCGTGTACACGTACACAATGGCCACTTGCACCTGTGGGGGCCAACATAGTCCAAGTCCGCTCACCGGTTTGGGTTCTGTGGCCCCGGAGCAAATCCTCAAAGTGTCCCTGAATGGCACCGGGGTGCCCAACGAAAATTCCCATTGCACCCAAACCATGACTTCATCGATTTTGATGGAGCAAATCATCATCTCCCTCACGAGTTTGGAGCTACCTTGGCGTTTTCCAGCCATGTTTTCCTGTGTTTTCCTTAATTCTCATCTGGGAGAAGGGCATTTTTTTGTGTTGTATACCAGTGGGGAAGAAGGGGGAATCGAATTAGGGTTCCATAGAGACTGTTTTGGCTATTAAATGCTTAGATAGTTGGGGAGAAACCGTTTTCCTCCATGTGAATGTTTTTCCCCATCCCACAACTCGTTTTTGGTTGGAAACAACTTGGGGAAAACCCATGGCCATCCTGTTGGTAAATCCATTGTTTTGGCTTGAGCTTGAGCAAGCATCCAGGGTTCAAACGTAGCGTGATAAACCCAGCTATGGACTGGATTGGCTCAGATGAAATGATTAATGGGTGGTGTATGAGATGAATGTCCCCTTTTCCTTGTAAGAATCATGCCCAAGTCGGGGGTGGCAGTTGTGTTGAGAGAATTGATGAACACAACTAGCCTATGGTTGGGAAGAACGTTGCAGCAACATATTTAGTTGCTTGGGACCATTTCACCATAAAGATAAGTGTTTCTCTATCTATATGTTTTACTTTTGAAATTTTATAATTTGATGATTGTATTGATATGTTGTATGCATGTTAAATGTGTGTGGACAATTTGTTTATTTCCGCTATGCATGTTTATTGAACTACATCTCACACAATGGTTTTTAATTCATATGAATCTAATGAATCAGGCTAAGTTTATGTAAAAGCCCCAGAGATTGGCATCATGTTCCCTTCCTTGAATTGGATAGATGGGAGGGGACTTGACAGTGAATCCGATCGTGAATCCGTCGATTCCGCTGGATCCATGACACCATGTTTCATCTAGGGGACCCCCCAAACCGTGCCTCGGAGTCTCAGAAATAGTGCCAATGTGCCATCTCCGGAGCTAGGGTTTTTCTAAGTGAGGGCCATTCCAATTTTTCTCAAGGGGGGCATTTATCATCCGAAGGCTCTCGGGCGTGCGTGGACATGGTGGCCACGCACACCCACGCACGCCATCCACGATGGCAATGCATGCTCGGGAGCCTCCGAATGAGAAATGACCCCCTTGAGTGAAGTTGGAATGGCCCTCACTGAGAAAAACCCTAGCTCCAGAGATGACACATTGGAATAGTTTCTGAGTCTTCGAGGCACGATTTGGGGGGACCCCTAGCTGAAACCCGGTGTCCTGGATCCATCGGAATCGACGGATTCACGATCGGAGTCATGGTTTGGGTGCAACAGGCATTTTCATCGGTGTTGTCACCAGGTTTGTCCTATAAAATGCTCAGGTTTATCTTCAATTTTTGCTACCAGAATAATCAAATCTCAAATGTCTATGTCAGAGTTCACGGTTCAAATTTGTGCTCAACATGTTGAACATTCACTTGAATGCTCATGAATATTAAGACTTTAAATTTTAATCCTTTTGGCATATTATTCACTGCACAAGAAAGGGCGTCTATTCATACTACACTATAGGAGCCGAGAACCAAGGATGCATTAAAGTGTTAAAGCAAAGTATTCATATATTTCGAAACAAAGAACCAAGTGTTAAGCAGTTGCAGTTGCCAAATGTCATGAACCAAAGGTCAAGTAAAGCCCGCCATTAGAAGACGTAGTCAAACACTTGTATAATATGATATTCTATCTTGGTTTCTCTCATCATATTTCAAGTAGATATAAGTATAATGAAGTTTTGTATAAAGGCAATTTTTTGCAAGTATGATATTTCAATAGTGCATGGAAAGAAATAATTTTGAAGACTGGTACTCGAGGTTGACAAGAGGCAGAGCATTTGAAAGACATCTAAAGTAACAAATGGCAGAGCATATTCAAATAGGTTCTAGTATTCAGATTGACAAGGATAAATCAGATGAAATCTCGCATGCATAACAAAAGGCATCCTAAAATCATAGGCAGAAGATAACGGAAAATATAGAACTTGTGGAATTGGTTTTCATCGATGTTAAGGAAATCTTTGAACCGACTGAAATCATGGAACAGGTTTCTCTCCTACTTCATTGTTATATCATGGACCAATATAACTCTATAAATTTTTTAAATTCATCAGAATATAATGAATTTGGATTGCCAGAAAATCATGAGACTAGAAGAAAAGATTGCTTGCATCCCATTTTTGAGCACGGGTGAACCATTTAAGATGATCATCGATCAACAAATTTCCAGCTAAAAGATTGATTTAGATATCATGTATTTTGACTTTTCCTATAAAACAACAACCAATTGAAGCTGTCGAAGAGAGTTCCAGCCGAGGGTTGAGGCTGTAATGGAGAATGTAATGGGAATATTGGGGATCAGATTACTACTTTTATTTCATGAATACATACTTGTTTTACTTTCAGTTTTGTTATGAATTACTTTGAAGTGATTGCATTCGTTGAGCCTGTCTGTGTTTTTTCATGACTCGTCTTGTGGATAGATTTAATCTATTGCTCAAATCCTTGTGATTACCTCACATTTTCATTAACATAACGCAAACTTGACTCTTCCTTTTTGCAAGTTCATAGCTCGTAGGTTTATTACAAATTTGGCATGTATGTGCATCTACTGTTTTACTGAATGATAAGACTAGCCTGTTCTCTGGACTGTTATACCTCCATCACTCTATCAACTCAGTTATCCATTATACCAATTTAATATTTCTCTAGGCTTTGAACCCTAATAGTCAAGGTGAAAACTCCAGTGATAACATCTTCTGGCGCCGTTGCCGACGATCGGATAAACAAAGTTATCTTCCCCGGGATTTGATATTGATTAGATCCTCTTCTTGACGGTCAACAAGAAATGGACATTTATATGACTGCATATTTCTTCCCCGGGTGAATCCAAAGAATCCAGAGGTGACTCCACTATTTGAAGACCCAGAATGACATCAAATGATCGAATGGCTACAAGGTTTGCTCCACTAAATTTTTCAGCTATTCCAAGCTTTCCAAATGTAGTACCTATCATGGACGTTTGGGGATATTTCCTTCCACGGTTTAGAGAAAGCAAGGAAGATAATCCTTTGGATCACCTCATCTGATTTCATCAATGTATGGCTCACTTAAATATACATCATGAGGACGTGCTCATGAAGATGTTTATGTATTCTTTAGAAGGGGATGCTCGCGAATGGTACCGATCCTTGCCTCCTTCTAGCATGTATTGTTTGTGTTCCATCATAGTTGTGAAAGATATTTTTCTTGGGAACTTTTGCTTGAGCATTGTTGTGAGAAGTTCAAATCTTATATTCAGCAGACAATAGTTTGTTCCTCGTATGATGAGCTTTGTGAAGATCTTGATGAAAAAGATGATAATGACGAGGAAGATCATGCTAATGCTTCTTTAAATCAGCGTTTCTATGATGAACGTGAATATGACCTAGGCATTAAGGGAAATGATGAGAGGTTATCAAATTTCTCCACTATATTTTCTCCTGCATCAAAGGTTGAGAAGCAGTTTGAAGAGCCCTTGGTTTCCATTCTTGAAGCCAAAGTTTAAAAAGAGAAACAATGGAGAGCAAAAGATTTCTGTTTCAGTACCTATGGAAATTTTAAGCAGTGAGCCTATATATGATGAATACTTAGATGAATTGGAAGAGTGGCCCTTTGAATTAGTATTTACAGAAGTCTTCAGCAATGGACCTATGTATGAAATCCACGAGGACAGTGAGAGTGATGATGTTGGGTCACCAAATCAGTGCACAGTGTGTCTTTTTGAGCAACAATCTCCAGAAAGCAAAAAGATCATGTCCTATATTCTAGAAAAAGAATTTCAAGGAAATATTAAACCAAATGTAGTTGGATCAGTTGGATATTTCAGAGACCATGGAGGTAACTTTCAATTTTCTTTTGTTTCATCTCCAACAAAACAAGAAAAGAAGTTTGATGTCATCAATGAAGCAGCGGTTCCACATGAACAAGAAGATGTGGTAGTTACCTGTTGTCGACTTGCTTCTTCTAACAGTTTCTATGACCCTGTGGCAAGTTACATGGAAGCAAAGCAGAGTGATAAGTCTTGCATCCTTCATCTTTTAAGCACAAAATTTCAAATTTGTGGATATCATTTCTTGGATCGTATTTTTTTATGCTTTCGAGTTTTAGCAGTCTTTTGTATGCTCAGAGATGGAAGCAAATCTCAGCTAATTCATAAACTTCTGGATTGGTTATATTGGAAGTTTTCCTATATTTGAGAAGAAGTTTTTGATTGCTTAAGTGTGGACAGTGTAAATAAATAAGCTCGCTTTTTGAGCATTTCATTTCCAGTCTAAATTCAGTGGATTTGTTTTCGGTTAAGCAGTGCAGTAAAGCAGTTTGGTTTTGAAGTTGTATTGATTTGCAGTGGATCGTTAGACTGCAGCCCAATAATGGCACTGGTATTTTCAGCTTTCTGGTAAGCAGAGCATTGTTACAGCTTACCGGAAAGGATGAAGGCACATGGTCAAAGTGTTCTTAAAGCCTCACAAGGAGAGCTTTATCCCCAATCGGAGCCATAGGTTGTCACCAGGTTTGTCCTACAAAATGCTCAGGTTTATCTTCAATTTTCGCTGCCAGAATAATCAAATCTCAAATGTCTATGTCAGAGTTCACTGTTCAAATTTGTGCTCAACATGTTGAACATTGACTTGAATGCTCATGAATATTAAGAGTTTAAATTTTAATCCTTGTGGCATATTATTCAGTGCATAAGAAAGGGCGTCTATTCCTACCACACTACAAGAGCGAAGAACCAAGGATGCATTAAAGTGTTAAAGTAAAGTATTCATATATTGCCAAACAAAGAACCAAGTGTTAAGTAGTTGCAGTTTCCAAATGTCATGAACCAAAGGTCAAGTAAAGCACGCCAGTAGAAGACGCAGTCAAACACTTGTATAATACGATATTCTATCTTGGTTTCTCTCATCATATTTCAAGTAGATCTAAGTATAATGAAGTTTTGTATAAAGGCAATTTTTTGCAAGTATGATATTTCAATAGTGCATGGAAAGAAATAATTTTGAAGACTGGTACCTGAGGTTGACAAGAGGCAGAGCATTTGAAAGACATTTGAAGTAACAAATGGCAGAGCGTATTCAAATAGGTTCTAGTATTCAGATTGAAAAGGATAAATCAGATCAAATCTCGCATGCATTGATCCAGGAGGATCATTGAACATTAATCTCGGAAATTACTTGCAGACGGTTTATTGTTTTTAAGTCATTGATTTCTTAAAGTAAAATGGTATAAAGATGTATCATAAAAAATCGTGCTGTAGGTTATTTGTGGCAGTCATGAGACCCGAGCTCGAGAGACTTCCCATCATTGAATGCCACGAAGAAGAAAAAAACACTGAGTGCTCAGTGTGTCTCAACAGTTTCGAGACTGATGAATGATGCCGCGTGAACGTCAGCCTATATCTTCATGATTAGTACACGAATGCATGTCTCTATTGGTGGGCAGGAGCCGTTGATGTACAGTCTCTATTGCTGGCTGTTTTTTGGAGAAGATTACGAATTATCTTGTCTTGTTGCTGCGCAGGTTTCCATTTGGGTTGTCTTTGCTATTTGTCATAGCCATAATTGATAAAATCTGTACATTTCACGACATCTGGAGGTTTCAGTATTGATCGTGGTTGCATGAAAACCAAGATTGACAGGTGACAATAGTAGAGCCAGTCCTCATCATATGGGAGTGCCATTATGCTTTGTCTTTTAGACATATAATCATGCCTTTGTAATTAGTTTGTTCTTTGGTATCCGCAGACTGCTTTGCGTGGAAGACCCCTCAGCAATAGCATGGAGAGGACGTTGTTACAATTGTATTGATTGTTGAGATCGATGGTATCGCTCATTCCGTGGAGGAAGTCCAACGAAGAACTGGCTTGCATTTCACCTTGGAACTGTGGAAGCATATACAATCAGAAAGAAAATGCAAATTTTGTAAGACTCACGGTTCATTCGTCGAACGGTTGGTATACGTGCAAGGATGCTCAAGATTAGATTTGTTCAAACATATCATGGAATACGTGACAGGTGCAACGTGTTGTTCAGATCTACATCTGGATTGTTATATAGATCGGCGAGGGTTAACTATATATGTTAATGTAACTTCCAAGATATAAATATGTTGGTTCTTGAACCTTTGAAATCGCAGGGATGATCCACGATGACGACGTCGAGAGCCTGCGAAAATCATTGTGGATTATTTAAACTTGGCTTAATGATCCACGTTTATGGTGTTTGCTTGAAGATCCACATTAAATGACGGGTCGATGATCCATATTGATGGTGGGTGTGCTGATCCACAACACGTCGAACCTGGAAAAATCATAAGCATATCAGGTCGGAATATATGGAATGTGCTAGTTCAATATTTGTAAACTTAGTTGAATATTGTACGATGGGAAATCCAAGTTTGTTTTGATTTGTAAGTCCATATTAGAAATGGATCAGTTTTATAAACCTATTCGAATGAAGGCAATAGGGAGCAAGTTTTTGGTGATGAAAAACTTGAAGAACCCTGTGTAAAATTCATAGAGAGCTAAAGAAGTCGAGAGTCTTGAATTCTTGCGAAGTATTGAAACTTCGAATGCAATTTTATTTTGCTGGAGAAATCATTGTGGACAGATTTTATACGCCACATTCCAATTATTGTCTTTTGTATGGAGGAGATTTGTTGATATGGTTTTGAAGAAGCCATTGTAAATCGACGAGAAGGTTCCATCTTTTATTGAAGAAGGCAATAAAGCGATCCGAGTTCCAGTTGGAATGGATCCGGAGACCATTAACAAACCTGTTTCTTTGCATGATTTCCTTATGCGTATATGTGAATTCTTTGCTTGTCAGAAAAGTACATTGATTTCTGGATGTTAATTAAGAAATTGTGAAGTTAATCAAGGATCCGTTGTTAATTTTCAGATCAGGATTTTGGTATCAGAGTGAGGTTGGTCACTATAGTTATTACTGATTTGTATTTTGTTTTCTGCGAATTGGAAAAATGGGAAAGGGTCTGAAAAAAATCAAATTCCAGGAGCTCGAAGAGATCAACGAGCAAATCTAGAAGGAGAATGCGGAGTTGAGAAGACTCATTCAGATTATCGAAGAGGATAGAGATAGATTGCAGGAAATGGTACTCGCAATGTTGGAGAGACAAGCTAGCAGAAGTCCTTCCATAAGCTCAAGTCCCGACAAAGATGGTAGGACGCATCCAGTCTGTGAGAAGTTTGAAGTAGAATCCTCCTATATGCCTACTACTCTAGTGTTAATGGACAATCTACGAAAGACGGATAAGGCGTGATCTCCCTAGCTCAATGCGAGTCTAGAACAAATCAAACAGAATATAGATCTATTTTCCTAGATCGATAGAAGTTAAAACTATTGGATAGATAGCTTACCTTAGATTTGCAGATCCCTTTGCTCTTTGTTGATCCAGTGCTCCAGCGTCGTCAGATCTCAAGCTGCAAGACCCTGTTGAACATATAGATACTAACAAACAGTGAAAGCATACATTTCATATGATTGATCTAAGTTAACAGTCAA
This sequence comes from Larix kaempferi, assembly GCA_027924585.1. Classification (NCBI taxonomy): domain Eukaryota; kingdom Viridiplantae; phylum Streptophyta; class Pinopsida; order Pinales; family Pinaceae; genus Larix; species Larix kaempferi. The sequence goes on along the minus strand of BSBM01001530.1, from coordinate 22,591,034 downwards.
GGAAGAAAACTCTAAACATCATCATCAATGAGACAACAGTTTATGGAAAGAGATTATATTAACTGTCTAAAAAGTGGGAATACATAGAAAGGATGAAGCTACAACCAAAGCCTTAACGTCGTATCTTCCATCCAACATGTCCAAGCCAAGCCTCCAAGGTGGTACAATCTTCCCAATCACCAGTATGGATCCTATCAGCATAAGGGTACCATAGACCTTCCTCCCTTCCATGGAGAGAGTGGGTGTTTATATAGGGCTAAAGAGATAGGGTAGGTTGAGGATTAGGGGGAGATGGTTAAGGGATATTACCATAAGGTTAGGAACTGAAGTGCCACCTCACCTAGAACCTAGGGATAGGCCTCCACATCACTCATCTTCGAGAATGGGCTCGAAGATACTCTTTTATCCAAATAACTGACATCGTCGTAGGTTGCATTAGGACAACCTACGATGTTGCATGTTGCACAAGGGCAGACTGCGACGACCTTGAAAAGTAGGTCATTCAAGCCCTCCAGTCATGGGAAACTTCAGGGATGTGTTTTTACTCTAAAATGGGTTTAGGTAAAATAGCAGAGAGTTTACACAATGGTCAAGATGATGACATTATCACAACGGTCATGATGACGACACTTGGTCATAATGATGATACTTGCAATGGTCATGGTGACGACACTAGGTCAGGATGACAACACTTGCAACACTTGTGACACTTGCAACACTTGCACAAGGGTGATGACATTTTGGTGTAAGAAGAATCATTCAGATTCTCAAAGAGGACAGAGATAGATTGCAGGAAATGGTACTCGCAATGTTGGAGAGACAAGCTAGCAGAAGTCCTTCCATAAGCTCAAGTTCCGACAAAGATGGTAGGATGCATCCAGTCTGTGAGAAGTTTGAAGCATAATCCTCCTATATGCCTACTACTCTAGTTCTATGGTCGCCAGATTTGTTACCGGACAATCCACTCGACCAGAGGCGAGTCGGATCTCCCTAACTCAATGTGAGTCTAGAACAAATAGAATATACTACAAACACGTTTCCTAGATCTACTTAAGGATCAAGTGCTAGATGTCTTACCTCTTTGATTCGCTATCCTTTCTCCTGAATGTTGCTCCACGTCCCACGGTCGTCAGATCCAAGCTACAAGACCTGTTAAGACACATAAAAGAGAAACGAGTAAAGAGCATCTATACAATAAGAGATCTATGTAAACAGTTAAGTAGGTAAACAACACAACATCATCACATATAAGAGCGATATTGGTGGAAAGCATTTGCATTACTGCAAATAGAGTACATGATAGAGATATAGAACTACAACCAATGACTTAACGTAGCAGCCCTTCTCCACACAAGCCAATTGCCAAGCCCTTCTGAGGAAGACTATGGTATCTACATACTGGTGAAATCTCTCTTGGGACACCTTCACTCACCTCTTGGAGGATGGGAAAGGGTCTGAAAAAAATCAAATTCCAGGAGCTCGAAGAGATCAACGAGCAAATCCAGAAGGAGAATGCGGAGTTGAGAAGACTCATTCATATTCTCGAAGAGGACAGAGATAGATTGCAGGAAATGGTACTCGCAATGTTGGAGAGACAAGCTAGCAGAAGTCCTTCCATAAGCTCAAGTCCTGACAAAGATGGTAGGACGCATCCAGTCTATGAGAAGTTTGAAGCAGAATCCTCCTATACGCCTACTACTCTAGTTCTACAGCAGTCAGTAGAAGAAGTTCTCGGAACTTTCTCTTCGCCATCGAAAGATGATGGGTATACGCCAGCATCCCCAGTCTCTACACCGACTTATCCGATAGTACAGGAGCTCGACTTCGGTAACCAGGACATTGGTGCTTTTGAAAAGCATAAGACGGGTATCAGCATGAAGCTGATGATGAAGATGGGATACAACAAGGGACATGACCTTGGGAAGCATGGCCAAGGCAGAATTAGACCAATTCTGACTCGAGAACGACCACCACGAGAAGGATTGGTTTATGTTGAAGACTCAAACACTAATAATTATCCAGTGGTGTGCAACCATTGTAAGAAGAACGGTCATGATGTGGAGCGTTGTTGGGATCGGAACCCAGAACTGAAACTAAAGTGGTTTCAAGACCGTGAAGGTAAGCGGGCAGCTCAGACCTACAACGATTCAAGTAATGAGTCATGTGGTAAAGGTAAGAGGATGATAAGTTCTCCATATTCAAGTTTTAATTGAGAACAAGCCAGATGTATTAAAACTATTCAAAGTAATATTCCTTGTACCTTCCGCGGAAGCAAAGAACATTGCGTTGCAGAATGTTGGCAGCAGAAATTTTTCAACAAAAATGTCATGGCTGTGAAAAGTAAGCCACGACCAGATGATGGAAGGCTGCAGGTAAAGAAGGAAGCACCCAGGATAGAGTTAGATAAATCCAAGGAGGATTTGACTCAGATGGACGACTCGGCTAGATCCAATGGACATCTGTACTGGAAGCTGCATCCAGAACATAAACGCTCTAGGGAGGCAGAAAAATCAGAGCCACAAGAAGCTGCTACAGAAAAATCAGATAAAGACATTATAAGAATGTCGAGCCTGGATCGTGAAATTTCGACCCATGGAGTTAGCTCACGTGCTTGGAATTGGGAAGACTTGATGCCTTACCTGTGAATCGTTGAGTCAATTCTGTATTGAATTTGATGATGTAATAAAATGATTCAGTCAAATAGATTTATTTGTTATTGATGAACCGATGGAAATATAACACTTTTGGAGGACCAAAAGTTCCTTCTATTGGGAGGTTTGATCCAGGAGGATCATTGAATATTAATCTCGGAAATTACTTGCAGATGGTTTATTGTTTTTAAGTCATTGATGTCTTAAAAGAAAATGGTATAAAGATGTATCATAAAAAAAATTCGTGCTGTAGGTTATTTGTGGCAGTCATGAGACCCGAGCTCGAGAGACTTCCCATCACTGAATTCCATGAAGAAGGAAACAACGCTGAGTGCTCAGTGTGTCTCAACAGTTTCGAGACTGATGAACGATGCTGCATCAACTTCAACCTATATCCTTATGATTAGTACATGGATGCGTGTCTCTATTGGTTGGCGGGAACCGTTGATGTACAGTCTCTATTGTTGGTTGATTTTGGAGAAGATTACGAATTATCTTCTCTTGTTGCTGCGCAGGTTTCCATTTGGGTTGTCTTTGCTATTTTTCATAGCCACAATTGATAAAATATGCACATTTCACGACATCTGGAGGTTTCAATATTGTTTACTCAGGAGGAGCAATATTCTAGCTTCTGAGTGGATTGATCGTGGTTGCATGAAAACCAAGACTGATGGGTGACAATAATAGAGCCAGTCCTCGTCATATGGGAGTGCCATTATGCTTTGTATTTTAGACATATAATCATGCCTTTGTAATTAGTTTGTTCTTTGGTATCCGCAGACTGCTCTGCGTGGAAGACCCCTCAGCAATAGCATGGAGAGGACGTTGTTACAATTGTATTGATTGTTGAGATCGACGGTATCGTTCATTCCGTGGAGGAAGTCCAACGAAGAACTGGCTTGCATTTCACCTTGGAACTGTGGAAGCATATACAATCAGAAAGAAAATGCAAAGTTTGTAAGACTCACGGTTCATTCGTCGAACAGTTGGTATATGTGCAAGGATGCTCAAGATTAGATTTGTTCAAACATATCATGGAATACGTGACAGGTGCAACGTGTTGTTCAGATCTACATATGGATTGTTATATAGATCGACGAGGGTTAACTATATATGTTAATGTAACTTCCAAGATATAAATGTGTTGGTTCTTGAGCCTTTGAAATTGTAGGGATGATCCACGATGACCACGTCGAGAGCCTGCGAAAATCATTGTGGATTTTTTAAACTTGGCTTAATGATCCACGTTTATGGTGTTTGCTTGAAGATCCACATTAAATGGCAAGTCGATGATCCATATTGATGGTGGGTGTGCTGATCCACAACACATCGAACCTGGAAAAATCATAAGCATATCGGGTCGGAATATATGGAATGTGCCAGATGTTAAAAAGATGGGAAAAACCATTGAATAGTTCAATATTTGTAAAATTAGTTGAATATTGTACGATGGGAAATCCAAGTTTGTTTTGATTTGTATGTCCATATTAGAAATGGATCGGTTTTATAAACCTATTCGAACGAAGGCAATAGGGAGCAAGTTTTCGGTGATGAAAAACTTGAAGATCCCTGTGTAAAATTCATAGAGAGCTAAAGAAGTCGAGATTCTCGAATTCTTGCGGAGTATTGAAACTTCGAATGCAATTTTATTTTGCTGGAGAAATCATTGTGGACAGATTTGATACACCACATTCCAGTTATTGTCTTTTGTATGGAGGATATTCGTTGATATGGTTTTGAAGAAGCCATTGTAAATCGACGAGAAGGTTCCATCCTTCATTGAAGAAGGAAATAAAGCGATCCGAGTTCCAGTTGGAACGGATCCGGAGACGTAGCCAGTTGGGCGAACTCCGTTAACAAACCTGTTTCTTTGCATAATTTCTTTATGCGTATATGTGAATTCTTTGCTTGTTAGAAAACTACATTGATTTCTGGATGTTAATTAAGAAATTGTGAAGTTAATCAAGGATCCGTTGTTAATTTTCAGATCATGCATAACAAAAGGCATCCTAAGATCATAGGCAGAAGATAACGGAAAATACAGAACTTGTGGTTTTCATCGATAATAAAGAAATATTTGAACAGACTGAAATCATGGAACATGTTGCTCTCCTACTTCATTGTTTTACCATGGACCAATAGAACTCTATAACTTTTTCAAAGTCATCAAAATATAATGAATGTCGATTGCCAGAAAATCGTGAGACTAGAAGAAAAGATTGCTTGCATCCCATTTTTTAGCACGGGTGAACCATTTAAGATGATCATCGATCAACAAATTGCCAGCTAAAATATTGATTTAGATCTCATGTATTTTTCCTTTGCCTATAAAACAACATCCAATTGAAGCTATCGAAGAGAGTTCTGGCCAAGGGATGAGGTTGTAATGGAGAATGTAATGGGAAATATTGGGGGATCAGACTACTACTTCTATTTCATGAATACATGCATGTCTTACTTTGAGTTTTGTTATGAATTACTTTGAAGTGATTGCATTTGTTGAGCCTGTTTGTTTAATCCTTAAAATTATAAATGGTCTATGTTTATTCATGACTCGTCTTGTGGATAGATTTAATCTATTGCTCAAAGCATACCCCATGTGTCTTCCCTAAAGACACCTAAGGAGATGTTTGACTCTTTGACTAAGTTGTTTGAAGGAAATAACATAAATCGGAAGATAACTCTGCGGAACCAATTGAAAGGGGTAAAGATCTAGAATCGAGAGACCATCCAATCCTACTTCTCCAAGGTCTCCCAAGTCAAGGAACAACTTGAAGTTGTGGATGAACTAGTGGAGAACAGAGAAATTATAATGACCACAATGAATGGCCTACCTAGGTCATGGGACTCCTTCATCCAAGGAATTTGTGCAAGAAAAAAATTGATCTCTTTCAATAGACTATGGGAGGAATGTTCACAAGAAGAAGCTAGGATTGTGGCTTGAGAAGAAAAGATGGGAAGTGAAGATCAAGTTCTCACAGCACACACCAAGAAAAGCAAATTCAAGAGGGATCCATCTCACCACAAGAAATCTTCTCACCCCTATCACAGAGAGAAGAAAGATTTGAGATGCTTCAATTGTAATGTGAAAGGACACTTTGCCTCAGAATTTACCAAGAAAAGAAAAGAAGTTACCAACAACAACAACAACAAGAACATCAAGAAGAGGCATCATGCTCATGCTGCTGAGGATGATGAACCTCCCAAGAAGAAAAATAGGGCAGAAAGTGAAGACTCTTCAAGTGGGGAAGAATATGTGCTGATCTCTGCTCTCACAGGTACTATCTCACATGGGTGTGATGATTGGCTTATTGATAGTGGGGCTCCCAAACACATGACAGGATTTAAAGAATCCTTTATAGACCTATCTGAACATGAGTCACCCCATAAGGTGAAACTTGGGGATGACTATCAATATCTTATAAAAGGAAGTGGTGAAGCCTCCTACAAGTTAGACTCTGGGAAGTATTTGAAGATGAAAGATGTTCTATATGTACCTGGAATCAAGAAGAATCTTCTCTCCATATCATCTTTGGATGCAAAGGGAATGGGATTTGCATTTATAGATGGTCAAGTTCTCATGTGGCCAAAGGGTAAGACAATAGATGATGCAATGGTGATTGGAGAGGAAGAGGGAGGATTGTACAAATTGAATGGACAACCTGAACATGCCATGGTACATGAATCCATGGATCCAAGTGAAATTTGGCATAGAAGGCTTTCTCATGTGCACTATAGAGAACTACCAATTGCAAGCAAAGTAGTAGAAGGTCTTCCTGAAATCCAGTCAAAGCATGAAGGTGTTTGCAAAGGATGTGCAAAAGAAAAGAACACAAAGAAAGCATTTCCAAGCAGTGAAAGCAAGGCATAAGGAATCTTGGAATTATCTACTCCGATGTATGCAGTCCGATGTCATCCAGTTCTCTATGTGGTGATTTAGGGATTAAGAGGGAGTTGACCACTCCTTATAATTCACAATAGAAAGGAGTAGAAGAAGCCACTTCAGAGTCAGATTCTAGTAGCTCCTGCAAGAAAGCAAAGATTGAGAGGGAGTCCACCCAACAAACAACAAAGATAAGTATTTGAATTGTCATTTCTTGTATATCTGATTGCTTAAATAATATTGTTCAATGATGTATTTACTTATGTTCCTAGACTTAGGTTGTGTATTATGCATATTAGAATAATTTCATTAATGAACAGTATACTACTAATATGCATGTAATGGGTAAGTGGCCTATGGTACTGTACAACATTCCATTGCTACTTATCTAGAATGAAACCTCTTTGCTGACATGTTGGGAGTAGTGCAAACTCTTAACAATGTTCTGGTAGAAATGGAAGGCATCTAGAAAGTTACCGTATATGGATGAATGTTGTATTGAAGCATTGGCTAAGATAATTGCATGACTATATGACATATGCCTTTATGTGTAAGACTTGTTCTGTAAACTATGAGAAGTTTCTAATCATGCAATTAAATTTGACTTGTAGGAAAGATCGTGTACAATCACCTACAAAAGAAGGACTACAACATTTGTTCCAGCAACGAAGTTCAAAGAAAGCTATCTATTGAATATATTGAAGAATCTAAAGTTCCCAGGATCTGCGATGCAGTAACGTAAGAATGCCACGATTAAGGAGTACCAGTTGATCATGAAGAATGATGTTTGGGATGTGGTCCCAAGACCTGAAGGGAAGTCTGTTGTGACTTCCAAGTGGATCTATAAGATCAAGCATGCTGCAGATGGTAGCATAGAGAAATACAAGGCGAGGTTTGTAGCTCATGGCTTCTCCCAGAAAGAGGGAATAGATTATGAAGAGACTTTTTCTCCTGTAGCCAGATACACTTGCATTAGAACAATACTTTCTCTGGCTATAGTGATGAATTAGAAGATACACCAGATGGATGTCAAGACAACTTTCTTGAATGGTGTAGTCGAATAGGAAATATATGTGGAGCAACCAATCGATTTTGAGACACATGGCAGGGAGTCATATGTGTGCAGGTTGAAGAAAGCCTTGTTTGGCTTGAAGCAAGCTCCTAGGACTTGGTATGGTAGGATAGACAGTTTCCTATCCAGTTTGGGATTTACTAAGAGTAAAGCATATTCCAACCTTTACTACAAGGTCGAGGAAGGCAATCCAGTGATACTATTACTGTATGTGGATGACCTATTTGTTACAGGTGAGGATGGATTGATTTCTGACACGAAGAGGATGCTTGCTGCCGAGTTCGAGATGAAGGACTTGGGGATGATGCATTACTTTCTAGGTATGGAGGTGTGGTAGAGTGCAGATGGAATCTTCCTTGGACAAGGGAAGTATGGAGTAGAGATCCTGAAGCGGTTCGGGATGATGGACTGCAAGGCCATGGCCACACCTTTGGCATCGAACCTGAAGCTATTGTGTGATGCTTCATATGATTCAGTTGATGTCACAATGTATCGTTAGATGATTGGGTCCTTAATGCACCTGACGAACACGAGACCAGATATTTGCTTTGCGGTGAACACCTTGAGCCAGTTTCTGACAGATCCTAGACATGTTCACCTGATTGTTGTAAAGCATATTCTGAGGTACTTGAAATGTACGGTTGATTATGGAATCAAGTATGATTCGAATCAAAATTTTAACCTAGAGGGTTATGTTGATTCTGATTGGGCAGGCAGTGCTACAGATAGGAAGAGCACTTTGGGGTGCTGCTTCAGTATGGGATCAAGTGTGATCTCTTGGTTTAGCAGGAAGCAGTTCTGTGTAGCACTGAGTATAGCCTAAGCAGAGTATGTCACGGCTTGTTCGGCCAATTGTGAGGCAGTATGGATTAGGAATCTACTGTCATATTTATTTGATCTCTCGTTGGATGCTACTTGTATCTATTGTGACAACCAAAGTTGTGTGAAGTTGTCTGAGAACCTGGTGTTCCATGACAGGTCAAAGCATATCGAGATCAAATATCACTATATCAGGGATATGGTGCAGAGAGGAGGAGTGAAGCTCCTGTATGTTGTGACAGATGAGCAGATTGCAGATGTGTTGACCAAACCACTAGCCAGAGTGAAGTTCAAGTACTTCAGAGAGAGGCTTGGTGTTCTTCAAATAGAAGATACTTCGAGGAAGAAGTGATGGGACACATTTGCAGGAGCCATTCCAAGCATGGTGGTAGGAGGATCCTCCCATGGTTGTGGATGTAATCACTGTGTGATGAGCATCAGGACGGTGCTTCAGATGATATACATTAGGATGATTTTGTGTTGATGATTAGGATGATCATGTGTGATGAGTGTCAGGATGATGCTCTGGATGATATGCATCAGGACGATGATCAGGATGGTCATGTGTGATGAGTATCAGGATGATGCTCTGGATGATATGCATCAAGATGATGCTATGATGATGATCAGGATAATCATGTGATGATGATGTGCATCAAGTTGATGCACCGTGCGATGATGATCAGTTGGATCATGAGTATCGGGATGATACTTCGAGGTCATGGATGATATGTGGCAGGTTGTGTAGTAGCATGTAAAAGATTCTGGGAGATCTGATAGGTTGAGCTGTGTGCTCGTAATTAGTCTTGGGATGCTCTTTCGAGATTTTTCTAGGGAGGCATGTAATCAGTCCTGGAGATTCGATAGGTTGAGCTGTGTGCTCGTAATAAGTCCTGGGATGCTCTTTAGATATCTTGTCAGTCGTGCTGCGGCACGTAAAATGTTCCTGGGATAATATTTTAAGGTATTTCCCATTCACATGTAATCAGCCCTGCGGATCCAATAGGTTGAGTTGTGTGCTCATAATAAGTATTGGGATGCTCTTTAGATATCTTGTCAGTCGTGCTACGGCACATAAAATGTTCCTGGGATGCTCTTTAAAGGTATTGTGAAGGGATGCATGTAATCAATCGTGGGAGATCTTGTCGGTCATGTTTAGGCACATAAAATGTTCCTGGGATGCTCTTGTCAGGTATTGCATCAACACATAATTAGTCCTGAGGATCCCGTTGATGTATATGTAACTTCGGAATGTATTTCACATATATGTATATTGTATTCCTATAGAGATGGTATTATGCCTCTATACGGAAGTGTCGTCATTTATATTGTAAATGTCGTAACTTATACTTGATGGGTTATTAGACCACCATGTTGGGGTCGGCCCTGTATAAGTCATGTGGGTCAAAGGGTTATTAGACCACCCTATTGGGGGTCGGCCATGTGGGTCGAAGGGTTATTATACCACCCTATTGGGGGTCGGCCCAGTCATCATTATGTTATGTGGTTAAGTTCGAGCCTACATGATTTATGTAAAAGGCAAGTCAAGTCAAGTATAAATAGAGTGCGAGAGGCACTCTATTTGATCACTCACTTCTCACTCATGCACTCAAGGAGGAGTGGCGCACTTATGGAGGAGGAGGATCTGCTGCTAGGATATGTCTATCTCTTATGTTTGGGTTTTATCATTGCTCTATCTATCTCTGAGGAAGTTATTGGGCTTTTTCACCTTTATGGTTTTCCCCAAGTAAACTCTGTGTCTCTTGTGTGCTTGCACTATTGTGTGCATGATTGATATGTTGTACATGTTGTTCTCTCAATTAAGATCCTAGATCATATTGAAGTAAATTCTGAAAATTTAACATGGTATCAGAGCTAGCCTGAAAGAAGGCATGATATGGCATGCATGACACTTGTTGCACTTACGATGCTAGGGCTTGATATAGCAAAAACTAGTTGTCGTAGAACTTTCACTATAAATACGTTTTGGTGAAGGTTTCGGATCTGAAACCTTTAAAGGTCGAAGATTAAATCCCCATGTACCTTGTGTCCAAAGGACAACCTATAATTTGTTGTACTTTGTGATTTATGATCTGTACAATATAGGGTTTCTGCCTCTTCTAGATCTGAGTCAAAATCAGGTGACCTTGGGAAAACGTCATAACTTAGGCTAGGAAGCTCCAAATGAAATTTCGTAAAAAGTGACAGGTAGTAAACAGACTGTACTATCTCAAGAAAATTTTTCAAAGGTTGAAGTTGAAACAGTGACACATGGCACGCCGTACAAGTTCGCTCTCCCGTTTTATCCCATAAACAGGTCACGTTGCAACACTTGGAATAACTCTCTCTCTCAGAGAATCCAATTGAGGTCAGACCTATCAGGATGGAAAGATAATAGGCCGAGATATCTCAAGAAAATTTTTCAGAGGCCGAAGTTGAAACAATGACACGTGGCACACCGTACAAGTTCGCTCTCCTGTATTATCCCATAAACAGGTCACGTTGCGACACTTGGAATAACTCTCTCTCATAGAATCCAATTGAGTTCAGACCTATCAGGATGGAAAGATAACAGGTCGGGCTATCTCAGGAAACTTTTCAGACCTTGTGGATCGAAAATTTCAGAGGTACACCAGAAACAATCAGGTACATATTTCTGTCAAAATAGAATTATTTTTGAGTACCTTCATTCATGGCTTCCAAGAAAGTTGGAATTTTTGTAATTAGAGACCATGGCTGGATGCTACTCATCAAAATCAAAATATAGAGACCAAGATCAGAATTTTTGGTTGGGAAGAAGGCCGGGCTTGATCAGACCCTAGTTCGAGACTTTGATCAGAAAAGTGGAAAATTAGGGCTTCTGTAAAAATGGGAATTTTTGAAATCTGTGACCATGGCTGGAAGCTCCTCAGAAAAATAGAAGATTAGAGCTTTGGATCAAACCTTTTGATTGGGCAGAAGAGTGGGCTTCATCAAACCCCAGTTCAAGGTCACGTCTAGTGAATCTGGAAGTTTCAAAGGAAAAATTGAGGAGTGAAACTTTGCAGTTTTCAAATTCTGAATATACCAGCTTGATCAGCTCATCAAGGCGCATATTTCTATCCTTTCAGAAGTTTGAAATTCAAAGTTTGAATTTTTGGGGTTTCTCTGACAAACCCATATCCAGCTCCAGGTCCAGTTCTTGAAAATCAAGTGGATTGGGTTAATCCTAGAAGAAGATGGATTGATCATCTGCATAAGTGAAGAAGTTCCTGTTTCAGAGGGAGATGAGGCTAAGGCCTTACATAAGAATATTACAAGCGATCTTGACAGGTATGACTCATCAAGGTATGTTTCGATATTTTATGGTATGTTTGTCTTCATGTTATTACGGTTAGTACAATCTTGATTTTATATTTGTCGTATCACCTTAACAAAATTATGAATGCATGATAGAAGATATTCATTGGTTAGGGTGCTGACACTTATGATTGTACTAATGCATTATGGTGTTGTATGAGGTTTATGTTGTCTACTAACATAAAAGGTACACCAAGAAAGACAAATCATGTTCTACTTCAAGAACGTATTATCATGGTGACATGAAGACAAGGATTCATCCATTGTCATGAATCACATAGAAGATCTACTTTCGAGGTATGTATAACTTGTTTCTACAATGGTTAACTTATGAGACATGCAGGTTACTAGCACAAGTCATTGAAGAGAATCAGAAGACATTATGCGGGTATATTAGACATAACTTGCTAGCATGCTAATCCAGGTATGTTTTTCCTATATCAAGCTAGAATCCTACCTTGTGTTAGGATCTTATACTATTGTGTTGTTGATAATGATTATTCATGAAGTCATAGGTTTGAATAATCATGGTGGTATGCATATTATGTTTCGTACCATAATTGATGATATGACTAACTAGTAGAATCATGAAGGTATAGTTTTGAATAATCACGGGTTTTATGCATATTATATCTCTTCTCTTGATTGATGATTTAACTAACCAGAAGAGTCCTATGATTAAATAAGAATATGTATGAATAAAAGAAGACTTCCTTGAAACCTTGAATACTAATGTTTATTATCTGTGTTTGAATTGATTTTGACTATACATGCTTGAGATTATTGTGTCTTGATAATATTAAGATTATACTAATGAATTATGTATGAGACCTAGAGGATAACATAATGATGATACTAACAAGCATGCATAGGGATCGAAAATGTATATAAGTTCAAGGACAGGTAATCCAGGAAGCAAAGATCAAGAGGGAGCACACTGCAGTAGTTTCTACAAGGATGCAGATATTCAGAGGGAGTTGACCACTTCTCACAATCCACATCAGAATGGAGCTACAAAGATTCAGAGGGAGTCCACCCAACAAACAAACAAAGATAAGTATTTGAATTGTCATTACTTGCATATTTTATAATAATATTGTTCAATAATGTATATACTGATGTTCCTAGAATTAGGTTGTGTATTATGCATATTAGAATAGTTGCATTGATGAACATTATACTACTAATATGCATGGGTAAGTAGCCTATGGCACTATACAACATTCCATTGATACTTATCTAGAATGTAACCTCTTTGCTGACATGTTGGGAGTTTTGCACACTCTTAACAATGTTCTGGTAGAGATTGGAAGGCATCTAGAAAGTTACGGGATATGGATAAATGTTGTATTGAAGCATTGGCTAAGTTAATTGCATGACTGTATGACATATTTCTTTATGTGTAAGAATTTGCTCTAAAAACTATGAGATGTTTTCTAATCATGCAATTTAACTTGTTGTGTAGGAAAGATCGTATGCCATCTCCTACAAAAGAAGATCTACAACATTTGTTCAACAACAAAATTATCTATTGAAGATATTGAAGTTCCCAGGATATGGGAAGAATGCCATGATCCGTCGATCATGAAGAATGATGTTTGGGATGTAGTCCCAAGACCTAAAGGGAAGTTTGTTATGAATTCCATATGGATCTATCAAGATCAAGCATGCTGCAGACGGCAGCATAGAGAAATATAAAAGTGATGAAATAGAAGATACACTAGATGGATTTCAAGATAGCTTTCTTGAATGGTGTAGTTGAAGAAGAAGTGTATGTGGAGCAACCACTTGGTTCTGAGATACATGACAGGAAATCATATATGTGCAGAACTTGGTATCAGAACATTTATTTCAAGAAATCTAGAAAAATTCTATTACAAGAACTTCTATGACATTGAATTTTTTTGTAAACATTTTATTTATTTCATTTAATTTGTAAAAATTATGCATTAAAGAAATATTCCATTAAAATTGGAAAAACTAATCCTAGAAAGAATGTTTTTATTGATCACAAATTTTATTTACTCCAAGTGTTTTTAATATACAATCATAAAAAATGAAATGTTGTATCATTTATAACTAGTTCGGTATGCCATAAATTAGGAGGAGTATATGAAAATCTGTAATTTGTTGAATCGTGAGAAAAAATATTCATGAAGATATAAAATGTAGGATTAATGAAGTTAAGTTGCACACATAATTGCATGTTTTATTACAAGAAGATCTCTATCTATATTTGAAGTGAACAAAGTATCATATTAAATATTTTTATTGTTAAATAACATATTATAATATAGCATGATTGGAAGGAAATCACAATATTAAATTAAAATAAAATAAATTATAAGAAATGTATTGATGTCGAACCAAATAATAACTATAAATTCGTCAAAATTGGGATAGTTGTTAGGTACAACATTATACATACACAATGAAAGTGTGAAGAAATCGAATTAAGAAATCATGGCCGAGAATTACTTTCACCAAAAGGCAAAGAAAATGATAAGATTTTTAAATGTCGAAGAAATAGATGTTGAAACATATTTTTCAAATCTTTTAGTTGAAATTTATATATGACCCCATGCTCTTTTGAATTTATTTATGGCACATATCGAATGAGTCTAAATAGTCCACTTAGTACTCATTATCAATTAATTATATGGTTTTACATTGTATTTTATTCCAAAAATCACATACCACATTTATACATTCATTTAATGCATATAAGAAGATAAAAGATAGAACATATCTTGTGCTTTGTTGGCCTGTAAGAGATTATTTCAGTTAATCATAATTGAGTTAGTAATACAAACTTACAAAAAAATGAATTGAGAAATCAAATTTCTTATAGTTCAATGTCACTCACTTATGACCAATCACGTACTACCCTTAATACCACTTAGCACTCATTAGCAATAAATTTTGTGTTTTTAAACAATTGCAACTTTAATTATATGGGGATTTATTTCAAAAATTACATACTGCATTGATAAACTCCTCTTATTAATGAATATACGCAAATAAAAGTCAATAATTTATTTCATGCCTTGTTGGCTTATATGAGATTATTGCAATTATAAACTATTAACTTAAGAATACACATTTACAAAACTTTGTGCGTGCCTTGTTGGATTTTATGAGATGATTTTAATTACAAATATTTGATTTAAGAACGCAAATTAAAAAAAATATTTTGAATGGGGAAATCAAGTGGTGTATGATGCAAAAAAATGTCAAACTAAAGGTAATCATAAATAATATTAATAATTGTATTTAAATATTATTGTTAATTCTCATCTATCTATAAAAGTTTTAAAAACATACAAATTAATTCATCAAAAAATGTGTCCAACTTGTATTGAAATATTGCAATGTACGCGTTAACAAATTTCTAAAAATTAATATCTTCACCTACTATAAAGAACTCAATGTTCTATTAAACATTCGAATGTAGTTGCGTTTCTCTTTGATACGATGAAGTGTCTTAAAAAGGGGGAATAGAATTTGGACAAGCCAAGTATCAGGTTCATGTCCTATATAAGCCTTTGTTAAGATACAATTTGACCGGTATCCAGGGAATTGAGAAGTAAGCTTTGATGTATTTATTAGCAATATATTTGATTCTTCGTACATATTTCCATATTTGGACCACACATCACTTAACATTTTCTCATAAAATTGTATCACACTACATTATTTGAATTTTGTTTGCAAGTGACAATGAGACCTGTCCCATATGAATTCAAAGTCACTTGTATCGGTATTTGATTTTTCAACTACTTGTTGAATGTTTTTACATTGTATTTTATTCCAAAAAATACATATCACATTTATACATTCATTTAATGCATACAAGAAGATAAAAGATAGAGCGTATCTCATGCTTTGTTGGCTATTATGAGATTATTTCAATTAATCGTAATTGATTTAATAATACAAACTTACAAAAAAATGAAATGAGAAATCAAATTTCTTATAGTTCAATGTCACTCACTTATGACCAATCTCGTACTACCCTTAATACCACTTAGCAATCATTAGCAATTAATTTTGTGTTTTAAAACAATTGCAACTTTAATTATATGGGGTTTTATTTCAAAAATTACATATTGCATTGATAAACTCCTCATATTAATGAATATAGGCTAATAACAGTCAATAATTTATTTCATGTCTTGTTGGCTTATATGAGATTATTGCAATTATAAACTATTAACTTAAGAATACACATTTACAATAAGTTATAGATTGGGAAATCAAATGCCTATACCTTTCAAAATCATTCATCTATGACTCATCATGCTTTAATCTAAATTCTAGTACACTTAGCACTCATTATCATTGAAGTAATATTTTTTGTAAGAAATGTGCTTTTATATAGATGGAGGTTTAATTCAAAATTTGTGTGTTACTTGTATTAATGCATATAGATCAATAAAACTAAAGAGAACTTCATTCCTTGTTGGCTTTTGTGAGATGATTTAAATTACAAATAATTGATTTAAGAGTATGTAATTTAAAAAATATTTTGAATAGAGAAATCAAGTGTTGTAATGCACTTGTATTAATACATATAGATAAATAAAACTAAAGAGAGTTTCTTGCATGCCTTGTTGGCTTTTATGAGATGATTTAAATTACAAATAGTTGATTTAAGAGCACAAATTTAGAAAATATTTTGAATGGGGAAATCAAGTGTTGTATGATGCAAAAACTTGTCAATCTAAAAGCAATCATAAATAATACTAATAATTGTATTTATATATCATTGTCAATTATCATCTATCGATAAAAGTTATAAAATCATACAAATTAATTCACCAAAAAATGTGTCCAACTTGTATTGAAATATTGCAATGTAATCGTCAACAAATTTCCATAAAATAATATCTTCACTTAATACAAAGAACTCAATGTTCTATTGAACATTCGAATGTAGTTGCGTTTCCGTTTGATACGATGAAGTGTCTTTAAAAAGGGGAATAGAACTTGCACAAGCCAAGTATCGTGTTCATGTCCTATATAAGCCTTTATTAAGATACAGTTTGACCGATATCCGAGGAATTGAGAAGTAGGCTTTGATGTATCTATTAGCAATACTTTTGATTCTGTGTACTTATTTCCATATTGGGACCACACGTCGCTTAGCCTTTTCTCATAAAACTGTATCATACTACATGATTTGGATTTTGTTTGCAAGTGACAATGGGACCTATCCCATATGAATTCAAAGTCACTTGTATCAATATTTGATTTTTCAAGTACTTGTCGAATGTACTTGTTAGTAACATTTGATGTCCATATCGCAACATCATAATGTTTTAGGCATTATTTTAATACTTCTAATTGAAAAGGCCTACAAAAGTAGGATCTATCACCAAGCTCCCAATCTGGTTTTCTTTGAATTTAACAACTCGTTTCATCTTTGGAATACGACGAGAAGAATACTCCTTCCATTTCAAAGATCAACAAGATCTTTCGACTGATATTAACTCCCATCTGCATTGCTGCCACAACATATATAACATTAACATATTTTCACTTCAAAACTTCATTGCTTAATGGCATCAAAACATATCCAATTTATTTCCACTCCCAAACAAACAACTTAATGAAAAAAATAAAAGTAATTTCTGTGGAATAGTTTTTTTATACAAACACATTCAACTACTACTCAAATCACTATTTTTTAAGAATTGTAATGAGATAAACTATAATTTAAAAATATAATTACAATAGTCGAATTCATTTGAACTAATTATATGTTAATATCTACATACTACCTAAATTTATAGTTTTTAAGTTTAAATCAAGCAAACTATTTATATGTTCATTTTTACATACAACCTCATACGATATTTTAATTTTCAAGAAATTATAAGAAAAATTCATATAAGCACATTGCAATGAAATTCAAATCACAATTTAAAAATATAGTTACAATGGTCCAATTCAAACCAATTATATGTTAATTTATACACACCACCTAGATTTACAATTTTTTAAATTTCAATTAAACAAGCTAATTATAGGTAATTTTTACATACAACCTGATATGATTTTCCATTTTTTTAATTTCTAAGAAATAAGAAAATTTCATATGATAACATTGAACTAACATTCAAATCACTGATTTGTAAGAGTTATAATGATCAATTAAGACGCAATTGATAAATAAACTGCAATTGCTCAAACATAGTAATTGTACGTTAATTTATACATACAACCTAATACAATTATTTAATTAATATGAAATACTACATTTTTATGCAAACACATAAGACTATTATTCAAATCACTAACTTTTTATAACTCAATATCTCAATATAAATAAACAAAATAATAATATGTTAATTTATAATAATGACACAACAACAATCCTTATATGAGTATTATGAAATAATATTGACATTAAATTGATAATAAAATAAAACACAGTAATAACACATCACATGTAGAATTAAGTCATCAAATGTACAATGACCAAGAATTTATATTATAAACTTCAAGATTTTGTTTATAGAGGAAATGAATAACAGTCATCTTAATGTACTATTAAAAGTCATTGAAGATTCTTCAAAATATCTCGAACATCGGGTGCCTTGTAGAATTTATTCAATAAGCTCCACAGATCAGCGATCAACCATTTATCCTCATTCTTTCCATCAAATGAAGGGGCAATAATCACATTTTCTTTGGGATTTTCTTTCTTTGTCTCCATTGAACAATCCACTAGAATAGTTTTAGTAGCATCATATTGAGAATACATTCTCCACACTTTTTTCAGATGTTTTTTGTATATAACTTGTGTTGAATTATCAATGTCATTTTTTTCCTTTTGTTGTTTGCAATCTGAAGCAGTCCATGTAAACAAAAATTTAGCTTGTAATGTTTCTGAAACCAGCTTTTTCATAACTCTTGTTGTGTTTTGTTTCAAAGATGTCATCCAAATTGCAATGTCAAGAGATTCTTTTCTGGAACACATTTCAAGAAATGTTTTTGCATGTGGACGAAACCAAAATGATTTTTTCTCTATCGTGTAATCTGCGGCCCTTCCCATTTTCTCGATAAATTCTTTTTGTGATGCATCACCATCAACGCTCTGATAGAAAATGTTATTTAATTCAAAAATAACTAATTTATTTTGACTTATAATAGCTGCAAAACAATAATGGATATCATAGTTAATTCATTTTATTCATGCTACATAAATTATTAATAAAAAAAATTGTTGAAGAAATACACTCACTTTGAGTATTTTTTGTACTAGTTATTGATAAGCCACACTTCTCTTGTATTGTCTTCATAGAACCTAGAGCCAAAATAACAAACCTTCAATCAAATACCAATAATACTTCTTTAAATCTATTTTTTTTATAAGACATATCTTATGTTTAATTGAAAATAAGAGACATGTGAAGTACCTGATATGATATCATGTTCTTGACTATGGCTTTCTGTCACATTCCCTTGATCACTGTCTTTTTTCTCCTCATTTTCCACTGTAATAAACATATGAAATGTTATAAAATGTATCAACGAATGAAATTCATTAAATAAATAGGCATAGAATCCAAAGAATCACTAGAGAAAGAACAAAACAAGTACAATACAACAAAAGAAACAAAATAAATTATGTACCTGGTATGGTATTTTCTTCGTCTTGTATTTGCATCTCGAAAACTTCTTCGACATTGTGCACACTATGTTGATCATTGCTTTGTTGCAAAGTGTCGTCGTTGTTTTCTTTACAATTTCCGCCATTAGTAGTTATAGTAAACATCTTGTTAATCAAGATTTATAAATAGCATAGAATCCAAAGAATCACTAGAGAAAGAACAAAACAAGTACAATACCTGGATATTCCAACAGCAATATATTAGACATTGGTTTTTGCAATTGGAAGGATTCTTGATTAGTCAGCATGGTAGTCCTTTGTAACTCATTTTCTACGACACATGCTATTCTTCTTCCATATGTACAGCAAGCCTGCTGTAAATTTGTCCCCGCATAAAGAGAAATAATCAAATTTAGATCACTATGTTGTTGATGCATTTGCAATAATTCTTCCCAGAATTCAAAATCTCTCTCCTTTTCATCAGATATGTCTCTAAAACTGTGAGAGTATCTTGAGGCCTCTAAACTTTTTGACTCTTCACTATAGAAATGTATAGTTAAAACTATATCATAACTATAGTTATTTTTTTCTTTATATTCATAAAGACTGGTAGCCATTTTATAGTTGACATTTGAGTACTTGACAACAATCTCCAGAGCTTGGCGTACATCCTTACAAGACCAAATTTCTACTAAGATAATCATAGTAAAATCTTTCAACCCATTTTTTTCGATTAAAAATCGAAACAATTCAATATAGTGATGCTTAAGGAATGATTCATCTTTCAAAGCCAATGTATCCAACACAACAAAGTCAGTGTATAACATTGGTTGAAATTGACAAGGAAAAGAGTGCAAAAGTGTTGACAAGAGGCTAGGACCCCCATAATGACAACCGAATTCAAAACTGTTCTCAATTTCCTGTATATCTGTCGATGCATCAATTATTCTATCAAGGACCACACAGGCTTGTGGAGAAAGGGACTCTATTTTTGTATTTCGTGATCCTTTTACATATTTACACCCTTCCATTGTCTTACAGAAGTTGGAAAATATGATATCAGTAATTCCATAATGCTCAAGAATATTGGATATTGTAAGAATCTTATCATTCAGATTCTTATCATGACTTTTGCAATATGTTACCATTGCCTCCAAAATTGTTCTTTTGGTTTTCAATTGTGAACAATAATCTCTCATTTTTATGGCATTAGTTGGATGGTTCACTGGAATATAAAACCAGACAGTTCCATCCAATAGTTTATCTGCTATAGAACACATTTCTTCAGCGGTTAGTCCCTGAAGGGGACGGAAAGAACTTGATACCAAACTGTTCAGACTATTTGTCTTATAGTTTGGATCCTTAGGTTGGTTTGGAGAACACATTAATGTCCCTAGTTTGTAACAATTAAAAACAACTTCCCATTTATCCCAAGTAGTATCATCAAGATATAACAAGACTTTTTTTTCAGCAAAGTTTGTTAGTGGACAATCGAAGAAAGAGCACAACATTTCATCATCAACCTGTTAAAAAATAACAAATATAAATTAGTAAGAATGTGATATCAAAAATAAAATAGCCATGAATTTAGTTATAACAATATAAACTAAGTGCAAAAAAAAAAATTGCATACCTTGTCTTCAGCCGTCTTAGAATTCCCACATTTTTGTTTCTTTAATTTATTTGTGGCAATTAGGAATTGTCTTGCAGATCGCACAGAATCAATGAATGGAGTTTTGAAGAACACTGTGTTTGTAGAATTTAACTGGCAGCAAATATGAATCACCACACTGGGAGCAACTAATGGATCTAAGAATCGAGCATTACGTTCTTTGTACTTCTGTTTTGCCTCCCCAGATAGACTGAATTTAGGATTTGATAATATTTCTTTTGCTGCTTGAATGGTGTGTTTCCCATCAACTATCCAAAAATTGATGTTCTTGGCATTTATATCCATTTCATTCATGATTTTCACAGGGTTTCCAATCGAATCAGACTCTTTTGTGTCAAATGGAATCAGAAGAGCATCAGGCAATGATGCTTGAAATTTCTGTAGGAATGATTTTACTAATACTCAAACATTTAAATCATCCCGTGATCTCAATTTATATAACTTGGGTGCTTCTACACATCTTCGAACATCCACCTTCATGGTAAAAGAGCTTGAAAATAAATAACTGTCCTTAAAATTTTCATGGATTTCATCGCATTGGTCAGCAAGCTTCTCTATCTGAGAGTCTTCTTTTTGGGATTTTACAAACTCTGTAGTAGGCATGAACTCACTTTCTTTAATGCTTTGTTCTAGCTCAGCTAAATATACCCTTCTCAAAGCAAGCAATTGAGCCTTGAGTTTATCATCTGGTATTTTATCAAGTAGTTTACCTCTTTGTTGCAAATAAAGAAACACGGATGATGTTTTCTTACATCTCACATAGCGATATTTCATAACGTTGGTAATACGTTGTACAAGATCATCACAACTCTTTAGACCAGATTCATTGAAGCTCTCAAAACTGTCCAACTTAAACTGTGACTTTTTTATTGACTCTGGAAATTCTGTATTAGTATCAATCAAATCTGGTCTAAATTTTGTGTAATCAACTTGGCAAGAAAATAATTTCACTTCATTTTCTTCAATTACCTCCATTTGAAAATCGATCTGACTATGATTGAGAGCATAGCAACTAACAATTATCCCTAGCCTTTGTATATCATTTCCATCCATGGATCCAAATAGATACATATCTGGAAACATATTCATGGGACTTTCAATCTCAACATACCAATCTTCGGCATACTCATATACAACAGATGTTTTGAACTTTTTAATCATTTCAAAATTAGAACCCATTGTTGAATTTATAATCTGAGTTGAATGATGCTTTTGTTTTTTGAATGCTGATTGTGGCATTTTACTTGCTTTGGAGACGACAACTTCTAAAAACAATAATAAGCAATTATTACTATAAATAAAATGAAATCAAAATCACAAATATTACCATATAGTCTTCTAGTCTAACCATTTAGAAATGAGAGAATAATATTTAAAACCACCATACCATATGGGGGAGACGTTGTTTGTGTGTCACTTGCAATTCTTTTTTTCTTCAAATTATTCCTTGGAATTGTCATTGCACCAGAGTCCATAGCTTCTAAAAACAATAATAAATAGTCGACTATAAGTTTAAATTGTTTTAAAAATACATGAAATAATGAGCATTATCAAACAATATTCTATTACATGTCTTTTATTCACATGCACAAGAATAATAAGGGTCATGTGTTATGGAAGCATATTAAATACTTAGAGATAAATAAAAATCCATTGCATCTAGCACAAGTAGAGACTCATTAAAAAGAAAAGTTTTCCTTCTAAAAAATGCTAGAAGGAAATGCTTATGCTAGAAAGAAAGCTAGCAGTCGCTAGCTTTTCTTGATCTTTTGCCATGTGCTTATTTCAAAATAGAGCAAATGGCACAAGCTCAAGGTATAAGCTAGCAACCACCAATCACTATGGACATGATTTTTCTATTGGAAAGCTAGCGACTGCTAGCTTTCCTTCTAGCATAAATATCTGTTCTTATCCTAGAAGAAAATGCTTATGCTAGAAGGAAAGCTAGCAGTCGCTAGCTTTCCTTGATCTTGTGCCATGTGCTTATTTGAAAATAGAGTGCATGGCACAATCTCAAGGTATAAGCTAGCAACCACCAATCACCATGCCCAAGGTTTTTCTATTGGAAAGATAGCGACTGCTAGCTTTCCTTCTAACATAAACATGTGTGTTATGCTAGAAGGAAAGCTAGCATTCGTTCAAAATAGAGCACATGGCACAAGCTCAAGGTATAAGCTAGCAACCACCAATCACCATGGACATGGTTTTTTATTGGAAAGCTAGCGACTGTTAGCTTTCCTTCTAGCATAAGCATGTGTGTTTATACTAGAAGGAAATGCTTATGCTAGAAGGAAAGCTAGCAGTCGCTAGCTTTCCTTGATCTTTTGCCATGTGCTTATTTCAAAATACATCACATGGAACAAGCTCAAGGTATAAGCTAGCAACCACCAATCACCATGGACATGATTTTTCTATTGGAAAGCTAGTGACTGTTAGCTTTTCTTCTAGCATAAGTATGTGTTTTTATCCTAGAAGGAAATGCTTATGCTAGAAGGAAATCTAGTAGTCGCTAGCTTTCCTTGATCTTGTGACGTGTGCTTTCCTTGATCGTGTGACAAAATCTGTCTCAGGTACTGTCGGCTTCCACGACAGTCACCTATAAGGAATGACATCCTAAGTTGGTCACTAAGTACCTTCGTCAAGTGGAGAAAGAGCAGTTATCCCTCGAACGGTATTGGGTCGTCTCCTTTTCAAAAAGTGGTGGTGAGCCCACTTGAGAGAACATACACCCGCAACCTTGGGTTTGACCTCCTATGGCGCGGCGCCGCTCTTTCACTTGCCCCGTGTGGCTATACACGACCACTTGATTTAGAAGGATTTTTATAGCACCCTAAGGACAACAACTATGTTTTTGGATGCCTAGCCCCAAAATCCTACCTAAACTACAAGATTCTTTTGTGCCCTCCTATGGAGGTATTAAGTGAGTAGATTTAAGCTATTTTTGAACTTAGTGAGTGACGAGAGAGTTTATTGTGTGTGTGTGTGTGCATCAAAGAAAGTGACGGTTTTGAGCGCACATGAGATATTGCATATAAATGAAAAGGCTTTTCTTTTAAAATGAAAATAATGCAACTCAACCTAATAGAAAAACAACTAAATAAACCATGTAAACCATGTAAAAAAAACTAAATAAAATAAATTGTAAAAATAAAAAAAAATCTATAAACAAAATTGTAAAAGTAAAAAAAAATCTATAAACTTACCAAGATTTTCAACCTCTTTTTAATCCAGTCTTCTTCTTTACTTTTTGTTTGGCTAAGACTAAAGCTAATGCCAATGCCAATGCCATTTTTTCCCATAACTTCATCTTCATCTTAGTTGGTCTTGCTTCTTTGATAGACAATAATCTAGAAGCTATGAAGCCAAGACTACTTGAATGGAAACTGTACAATATATTGAAACTATCTGTAAGTTACAAACTTATATCAAATAATTAAATATAAAAAACACTAGCTATTTAGCTATTTTTATATACAAGTAATGCTATATATTACATCTTATATACATTCATAAAGTTGATAACTATTTTTATGTACAAGTAATGCCATATACTTATATACATTCATAGAGTTGATAGCTATTTTTATGTACAAGTAATGCCATATATTACATCCTACATACATTCATAGAGTTGATTATACCATGGAGGTTTACAAAATGAAATTTAGAAATACAACATTCAAATAAATGATTGGCAATTATTTAAAATAGTTATTTAGGTTTAAATAGAATGATTTTTATTTTGAAAAAAATTTATTGTAATTTTTCAAAATCTAGATTATAGTTGTTAAGTGGAATTTTTGGATGTTTCGAAATTTTTAAAAAATGCTGAATCTATTTATACCATTAAAATACAGATTAAAATAAAGCTAATTCTAAATTTACAACATCAAAAACTATAAATTTCAAAAAAAATATAAAACCATATTTGAAAATAAAGGACAATTTTTTTTCAAGCGAAAAAAACCTGTCCTTGTTATTCAATAGAATCAAAGGCCATTAGTACATACAGCTGCTTCAGCATGACATTTCATAACAACTCGTCCAGAGTTCCAGACAGGGGGAAAGGCACATAATACCAAAAAATAACCCATCAGAAAACTATCTCATCATGTGATGTGGACTGTCCACAAAATCACATCTACCGAGAGCCAATCACACTCTGATCTGCGTTCAAAGGTATGGAAATTCGCAAAGATTATCCTAACATGGCTACTAGTTGCAAAATTTGTTCGTGAAAGAAGGTGCAAAGCCGCTTGTCCGCATCGGGCAAGGAGTCTCAGATGGAAAGGAGCCTGCCTCCTGGTCCATAATTTATTGAGTACTTGAGCTCCCTTTTCAAACATATGACTTACCCAATATTGTAATCATCGTTGATTCAATTACAGATTCACTTAGTCCATATGCCCTCTCCGGATTCATTTGAAAGGGTAATCTTCACTTCGAGCCAGCAATAGAGTGCTTTAATTCACAGTAAAGCTTTTCGGGACCTTAGAATTGGGAACCTAGAGCTTGTTAATGAGGACCATCACTTGTTCCTCAATATCTTCGCTGCCCCTTTTGTATAGAAGAAATTGAGCTGGAGTGTTTTTAAATTCATTTGTGGTTTTAAATTTTAATAACCTTCAGGAACAATGAATGTATCCAGTGTTATATATACAGGCGCGACAAATACTAGAAACCCAATTCAGATTTGCATCCATACCCAACCCATAAATTAGGATGGGAGGCCTAACTTAATACCTGTCTATGAGACAAACAGACATGTATTTTCCAATTTGCAATCAAACATTTAATACAAGAGTTGTCACAAAATGTATTTTCTAGCTTGTAAAACAATGTCAATATTTGCTATGCAGATGTAGGTGGCCACTAGCAACTGACAACTATCCATACAGTCATCTTGCTTGATGTGATAATAAATAAACGTTGTGCAAAAAGACAATAGTTTTATCACTTAATTGATTACTTGCAAATTGAAAATATACATTCATTTTAGACTCAGCACTCTAGTATTATAGACTAAGTCACCATTTCAATCAACATTATCTTCTGTGTTTTCATTATTCCCCTAAGTTAAAACTGGATAATCTTTCCAACTAAACTAAGAGGAATTGATGTAGATAGTTGAAGAAAGAAACTACTCTCTAAGTGTAACTATTCATACTCATCCGTAATAATATGTAGCTTTAATAATTAACTATTATATAATATTTAAATAAAGTACAATGGTAATCTGCATGTATTTTAGGTTAGGGTTAAAATTGACTTTATCATAAAAGACATGCTTTCTTTTTCTCTATAAAGGTATTACATAAACAAAAGATTTAAAGAAAAACCTATAATATATTTATTGTTATCCAGAAATCTTTAAATTTTTACACAAGAAATCTTTTCTCCCACAAACAAATAGCTAACGCACATATATGAGGTAACTTATATCAATGCTCCACATGCTACCGCATCTGGTGCACAACCTGCCCATACCATCCTATTCCAAACATCATAAGCATTCCACACTCTCTCTACCTTACACAAACCATCAATGATTGTTGTGTAAGTCACAACATCAGGACTGCACCCACTCTCACCCATTTGATCCAAAATCTCCAGTGCCTTATCTAATTTCTTGCTCTGACAGAAGCATCGAATACTTATATTATAAGTGAAGATATCTAAAGTATGACCTCTTCTACTCATGTCACTGTAAAGCTCACAAGAAAAAGAAGTTATGATGTGATAAGACAATGATAAGAATTATCTCAAATTTATGTATTTTTACACATAAAAATTTAGTAACTAACACTTAAAACCTCTCTAGCCTACACGCTAATATTGATGTAAGGGAAAGGAACATAACCAAAACCACTAGTATCCTATTTGTCAAGCATGATGAGATCCATAACAACTCTATTACAAGTTAGCACCAGAGAGTACTACAATAATTAGTTGGTAGCCTCCACATTACTTGCTAAATAGAGACCTTGTTGATATCCTCCTCAAATGGAATCCAACACATTATTAATGAGTTAATAGCCTCGTGCAATAGAGTCCTACACATTGCTAACCTAATTACTAGAGTAAGGAAAAACCTGGAATTGCACTGTGAACAAGCTTTTTTCCTTTATCCTTCATTGGTATCCCTTCATGGGGTGAGATTCAAGTCCACACATATAGAAACATTACTGTCATTAACTCCAATTCCTAGTAATATGTTCATGTGCAATGTAATGAATATGGGATTTTGACCTTAGAAAAAGTTTTTTCCTTATTCCCATTTGCTTGCATGAAGTTCACATGAGCATGAAAATGGGTCACCAATGTGTTAAAAGATGCCCTCCTCTATCCCATAGGAAATATATATATATATATATATATATATATATATATATATCACAAAAAAGAGGTAGTTATATATTTATAAAAAGGTTGTTGACAAACCAAATAACATAAAAAGTACAAAAATTTCAAAAAACATTATAGTATTCTTGTATAAATATGTTAATTGGTCATGATGCTTTTTCTTTCTTGCAATACCTACCTTATGAATTTCAAATTTAGTGCTATACTGCTTTACATAATTACTAATAAACAAGACAAGTAAAATGCATATATGAGAAGTTTAAGAGCCAAGATAATTTCCATTGAGGCCTTCTTCCATTTGTTGTCCTGCTTTAATTTTCCCTTGATCTTTTTGATTCATGTTGTTCTCATTGAGTCTAAAGTTGTTTGTTGGAATGTCTTCATAAATAATATGCCCCTTCGTTGAAGCAATTGAAACACTAGGAAATCATGTATTTGGTCGAGAACCTCTTGCAAAACCCAATATGATATTGTAATGCATCTATGAGTTTGACGCAATTTTATCATAATCAATATTTAGTTCTTGAAATTTAGATTTCATGTTTTCCTTCTTGGATTCATGTTTTTCGATGTGAATACTTAAGTATTATATGTATGTTTCATGCCCACAAGTTAGCAGGTCATTTGTCTGAGGATCTTCTTAATTTCATTGACACTATCATTGGCCATTTTAGTGAGATGGGGAATGTCAAAAATACAAATCAAAGGCTCTATGTGATACATGCATCTAGTAGCAGAGCAAGTATATTATAAATTCATGAGGGTTCTTAAATGAAGACTACAAATAAAGTTTAAAGAAAAATTCCAACACAAGACCAGACATAAAATCATAACCCAGACTCCTTCTTACAATAATGGACAGAATGATTCCAAAAATGTAAAGCTTACCCGATATATGTTCACTGCATCAATTGTATTCTGTTTCGGGGTCAAGCTCAATACCTGCTTCTTGTGTTATACCCAGTCCCCTGTTCCATACCAACAAAAAAAGGTTTTTCCATCATATACTAATATACTAATATACTAATATATTGACATAAATGTTAATAAGATATAAGAAAAAAATGCAAGTTTGGTTAAGAAAAACACAAATAAATGCAAAACAAAATAACAAAAAAATATCATAAATTCCATTTTTCAATTTGTATAAACGGATGAATAATACAATTTTAGAAAAAATGACGTGATAATTGTGCAAAAACTATATCCATATATAATAAAAAAGAGAAGATTATTAGTTATTTCATTTTATTTCTTCTTTTCTTATAGATTTTTGCTTATTGATTATGCCAACCTAAAGATAAACTACCCTCAAAATGCTTGAATAACTTGTTAAGGTCATCTCTTGTCCTCTTGTAAAATGTTACTATAAACTACCCTCAAAATGCTTGAATAGCTTGCTAAGGCCATCTCTTGTCCCATTCATTTAATTCTTTACAACTATCATTTATTTTCTTGATGGGTCCTCTTGTAAAATGTTACGATAGTCTTATAAATATTTTCTTAAAAATTAATGAAAAGATTATTAATTCCATCTCCGAACAATGAATATTACTTTGTTGTTTTTATATAACAATTTTATTATTATTTATAATTTCTTATTTTAATAAAAAATACTATTGTTTTTATTATTTGAAATTTTTATTTTGATAAGAATTTTTTTTTATTATTTATATATTATTTTTAAATATTTACAATAAAATTGGAATTTACTAAATAATTTGTTTTTTAGTATTTGATTATTTTTATATTAATATTTTAGTAATTAATATATTTTCAGTTTACCACATAATTTTCTAAACATTTTATTATCTTCATGTTATTTTTTTTCTAATTCTTAGTGTTCACGATATTTTTGTTCTAATGGAATTTATGTCCAATGCAATGAGCCACTTCCTACCAAGACCTTTCCATTGTGAAGGGAATGTTTAAACTCCTACATATCTAAATAAAGAGATTTCATCTTTGAAATTGTTGGTATTAATTATTAATTATTAAAGTTAGGAGGAGATTCCAGTTTGTCATGAAGATCAAAATTTAAATGTAAAAAGTAATTTTTTAATTAAAAAAATTTATGTCGGGTTCATGAAATAAAAAATTATAGAAATTATTTAAGAAAAATCTAGGGTGGTTCATAAAATAAATATTATGAAAATTAATTAAAAAAATGTTTATATATAAAATAAAAACTTAAAACTTAAACTCGGATCTATAAATTAAGAGAGATCAAATTTCTTGAGTTTCAATTTTAAAAAAAATTAAATCCTCTAAGATGCTTAATAGATATGGGTTTAAGATAAATTTATGCTGGTTAAAAAAATAGCTACTCCCAAAAAATAATATATAATGATACAATCTACTTAAAAAGAATACCATCGCATCAATACAACCAATTCACAGATGATGAAATTGTTATGCCCAGGAATTCTAAAAATGAACATCACATCATAGCTAATATAGAATCTCACCAAGACGCAGCCATCATCATATGAAGAAAATGTGTTAAGCTACTGAAGATAGGGTTTAGTATTGACCGGGGAAATTGCGCCAAGCTTCATTCACTAGAAATTGTGTAGTTTGGGTGCCAGCAGAGTTCGTTTTAATTGTGATTTCATTAATTTCATATCGTTATGCAATTATCGAAGAGAGAGATCACTATATTTTTTCGTGTGGATAAGACATCATTTAAGAAAAGTCCATGCGTTTGACCAAGATCGTTGGAAGGGATTGCTAGGCACCGAATTAGTAAAAGGGGATCCCACTAAATTCAGAACGAATTTGTTTATTCTGCTCATCGTTGCTCTCCTAGGTCGCAACTCCACCAGATCGTAGATAACAAAAGCGATATTAGCGAAGTAAAATATTGCGTGGATTCTAGTCGATAAAAAACGGAAACACCAATTCTAAATTACTGTAATGGTCGCAGATAAAGAAGCAGATAAGGGAGGACGGGAGTCCATGTTTCCACAAGCGAAAGCATCAGGAATTTATCATAGAAGAAAGATACTAATTCGGAAAAGAAAGAGATCCTCACACTTTCTTCCTGATCTGTTTGTTTTTATTATTTTAAGAAATATTTCGTTTAGTTTTTACTAATGGATGAAGGTGAAAATGATACCACAAAGGGAATTATTGCTCGATGTCAAGGTTTAATTGATCGGTAATTTATCCATCAAATCGCGTTTAAAGACGCCGAAAAATAGCACATCAACGCAACAAACAAATAACAAAGATATTGTAGACCGTTTTGTAAAATTTATGGAGCATGAGGAAAGAACACATTTGGTTCTACCAGCTTAAACAGAAATAGAACCACTAGATTGCCTATATAAATACTAGGAAGTTGAATACTAGGAGGGGGGATCTCCAAAGGAACAAGAGGAATGCTTTCTCAAATTCTACAGTTTCTATTGTATGTTGATATAGTGGCGGAGATGCTTCCAACGAGTTCACTCTTTGGTATGTATGTTGATTCTGGTTTGAAAATCTGTTGTATTTCTTGACCTTCAAATTAGACCTTCAAAAGGTTTTTCCATCTGTTCCATGGGGGCTTTCCGACCTTGCAAAGACTGTGCTGGGAAGTGCTTTAAACAAAAGTACTAGGATGAGTGACTCGAGGGAGCGTCCCTTGAGCAATAGTCAGGTACACTAAATATAAATCCATGCTACGGTATAACAACCACTACAAAGTATAAGAACCAGTACAAACCTCTAAAAACTGATAAAGTTTGAAATAAGAACATACAAACTACAAAACGTTGCTACGAAATTTATATGGGAATGTTCAGATCAAGATTTTCAAACATACAACAGACTCGCAGATATCTCCAGTAACTGAAATATGCAACCTCTTATAACTTGAAGAAGGCACAAAAATACCCATACCCCATGGGCCTTGTACAAAATCCAGATACTAAACTAAATGGACGAGAATGATAGGAATTTGTAGGACGAGGAGTACCTGAAGTTCTAATTTACAGGAGGACGATTCAGCCACTCCAGCTGCTCGCAATAGGATTCAGGTTCTAATTTGCAGAGGACAAGAACAATGTTTCAGCAGCTCCAGCTATAGGAATTTGCAGGACGAGAATGAGGACCAGGTCTCTTGGCATTTTGCAATGGACTGCACTGCCTTGAATGCAGGTAGATGGGCGTTGAATGCAGGTAGATGGGCGTTGAACCTTGAGGATATTGCGGCAGCGAGACTGTGTACGATGAGATCTCCAGGATATGGCTGCAGCTGGCTCATGATCAACCTGCAGGTTCGATGGGACTGTAAAAAATTCGAGGTTTTCAATTTTAAAATTTTCATTCAATTATTTCAAATCACAAACCTAAGGATGTTAATGTTTTGTAAAACAGACCTAAGTTATCAAAATTATAAAAAATTAAAAATAAATGTAAAGACTTGAGAATTAAAAGCTTCTCAAAATATGATAAAAGTATTTAATAAATAGAATATGAAGAGATGTGTCAAATTATTTATAAAAATAATATTAAGGTTCAAAGCATGTAAATTTACACACTTAACCATGTAAATTGTGGTGAGTTGTTGTTGGGATTAAACTATGTATATACATTTTGAAATGCAACACTATAAAACTATGTAAGATAAAGCAAAGTGAAGATGTGGGTGGAATATTTCAATGAAATGCAAAAAGATATGACAAACATTATGCCTTAAAAGAGAAACATTTAACACCATTGTAAACATGGAGGGCACTTTCTATGTAACCCCATTTAGAATCTATTACAAGAAATCATTGACTTTGACTTGTGAATACATATTCTTTATTTTTTACATTAAAATTTAAGAAATCAACTATACATTTTAATACGATTTCAATGATTCCCATCAATGTTTATGAAAATAGATACATCTTAATACGGCAATTATTTCCTATACCTACTTATGAATGTATATGAATTCTTAGAAATCGAGGCTGTCAACTTGACTCTTTGTACCATTCTAGATGTTTTAGAGAAATCAAGATTACAAGTTGGCTAGTCTTATCCAAAGTCTTATCCTCTGCTTGAAGGTTTGGAGTCTAGTGGAAGTTAGAGTCCTTTTGATGTGTAAATCTTACCTGATTCTTTAATGCATATGGACTTGAGCGTCTATCTAATCAATTACATGTTGACTTTACATGCAAAGACATGGTCTTTCTTTGCCGGTTGGTAGTGGGCATTGGAAATCAAGATTGGCTGGCTAGTCCATGTTTCAAAGTCTTATCCTCGTGCTTTAGGGCGTGGAGTCTAGTGGGGCTCACTTCTTCCATGTGGTAACTGAGTATTTTTCTTTTTAAAGCTGACCTTTCTATTAATGCGTGTCCGTAGACCATATGCAGTTGATGATAATGAAGAATGATGACGATGACCACGATGATGATGAACAATGATGATGATGATGATGACGATGTTGAGCATGATGAATATGATGATGATGATGACCACGATGATGACGGTGATGATGATGATGATGTTGAGCATGATGACAATGACCACGACAATGATGATGATGATGATGATGATATTGAGCATGATGACTATGATGATGATGATGATGATGATGATGATGATGATGACCACGATGAAAATGAAGAATGATGATGATGATGATGACCACGATGAAAATGAAGAATGATGATGATGATGATGACCACGATGCTGTAGTTTGTGTAAACGATTTAAACTCTGTGTTCTAATTTCTAACTAGACTGGGTTTCAATCATGAACGGATATCTAAATGCATATCATCAACAGTTTTATTGCTTCATCCAGAACTGAATATTCATGGTTATACTGGCAACCACAAGATTAAATACTTCATCTCTACACTATTAACCAACAAACCTCCAACGATTTGGTAAAAATAATGGCAAGAACAGATCCGTGTTAACAACGATTCAGGAATTTGTTTTGTTAGGTTTGGTTCTACTATGTAACATGATTGAACTATACACTATAATGTGCTTTAATGGATATAGCTTGGCCTCCCAAGGGTATAATCTATTCATATTGCCAGCCAGGACTTTGCATAGAACTCATAGGCAACAACTCGTAAAGAGTTTCAGTGAACTTAATTGTATGATGTAGGATGTAGGATGTGAGAGAAAGAAAAACCGTCAACTCCCTTAACTATCCCTAGGCAGAGTTGTCGCTCCAAGCCTTTACAGATTTTTGGCTCCGACTATCATCCTAATTATCTATTTATTCAGTTATCTAAACAGATAAGGTTGAAACATGTATATCTAAACATAAACAATCATTGGAGAATGTTATGGCAAATTATTACATCGTCGATCTACTGCGTTGGAAGGCCACATTTTCCTTTTTTAGTGATTCAGAGCTTCTTTGCAATACAACAGTTTCCTCCTTCGATTGACATATTTGCTTGAGTTTAAACTTCACATTAGCTTGATTGTGCCTATTTATTTAAGTTGGGTATTTATATGATGCTCCTATATCTGAAGTACACGTAAAAACCACCTGAGCACAACTTGTATGACAATAAATTCTTGTTCATGAAATATCTAATTACCCAAAGCATACAAAACGTGCTTTCAACTGTGCTTCTTATGGCAAGGGAATCACTTGGACAAGAAGGTTTCAAAAAGACATAGTTGAAGATGTAAACATTAAAACTTGTGTTAAACTACCTTAGTTCCCCACTACTAGAGCATAGTTAACTTTTACTTTTTTCGTGTCGAACTTACTTGCAATATTAATTTTACCTGAGGCTAGGTGTTCACAGGGGTATTAGGGATTGACACATTGTTCAACAACTGTCATGACATGAAGATTTCAAGCATCGCCAAACTCTAAAGAGTTTGTGCATGTGGAGGAAGGTAGGCCAAGGTTTATACAAGTGGAGGAAGGTAGGCCATCAAATGCGCCTGTTCTAACGTTCATTCTAGCTGTTGAAATTTGGAAATTTGTGGGCAATGTGGAGAAAACATTTAAATTATGATTTTACTGCTAAGATTTTTTTATAGTTAGGATATGTAGAAGCTAGAAGATGTCTCAAGCTAATTGTTATCTCAAATTATTTCTCTCATAATATGGAGGTAAAGAAGATTGTGGAGGACCACTATTTGACGCCTAGAAGTTGTTAGGTGAAATCTATGTTTTGAAATGCATGCATCACATAAAATGATTTGTTAGGTTTAAATCCATGGTTGCTCGTATTAATAGTTCAATGGCGGTATTTTTTTAGCTAATCAACAATGTTTTTGAGTGGGAAAACCCTTTATCATACTTAGGCATAGAATGCATTGTTATGATAAGTGAACAAGAGGTTGATTGTTTTTATTTTTCAATGTAATGCAAGATGAATAACTTCTATGTTTTTCCTCATTCAATTGGATTTTGATCAAGTATATGGTGTGGAACCTATCTTCTAAAATGACAAATGAATTAAATTTGTGAATAACACGTTAATTTAATACTTTTCTCACGATAAGGTTGAAAAGTCAACATGAGGACAAAGACAAAACTTGTGAAAGGATGGACAGTCAAAGGTAGTTCAAGAGTTGGGAAGTTGGAAGGCCAAAAGTCTTAAGGTAAACTATTAATTCTAACCCTTGCATTCAAACAAAGGGCTTTATTTTTTCCATTGTAGTCTATCTTGATATGTTAATAAAGACTTTGTTATTAGAAAATGTGTTTATGCACTTGTAGAACTATGAATGATTGTGGACTATTTTCTCGTTTCTTGTTTCTCTTGGTATTTGTGGGCATGAAAATTATAGATCATGGACTATTATATCATTCGTAATGTTTATTTCCACTTATATTTTCTTATATAACAACTTATGGGAAGCACATATTATCTCGACAACTTGTAAACTATTCTTAGTTACTTTGGAGCCTCTGATTTTAGATATGTTTAGTTGGTGGACTACTCAATTCAGGTTTAATTTATAAGGGTTGTCCATGAAAACTCAATTATTTACCCAAAAGAAATGAAATAACATTTTAAGGGATTGGAAGTGACTTATTTCGTTGGCCCTTAGCTACCTGAAACTTCCAAAGGTTTTATAGTTGGAACAAAGGGCCCACCCCCCTTAAGACGTACATTTTAAGGCTTTATTGGAAGTACCCAAAATGTGTGAGAGAGAAAAACATTCATTTTTTCCTCACTTGGGTCAAATCATACCTTAGAAATACCCCTTTCTCTTCAAATAGAAACCACCTACAACTATACACCCCTATTGTTGTACATTTAAACCATGTTTCATTTCAACTTGGTTACTAACTAATTTTGTGATGAGGAAGTTCTCTTAGAAATTGGATTGTTTCACTTTATGTGATCCAAACCGGATCATATAAAAATTTCCATCTACTTCGGTGCTTTCTAGGTGGAACAATTGGATGACTTGGCTTATGGAGCCCATTTTAGGGGTAGGTCTTACTTTGCATATTTGGGGTATAGAAACTTCTAGGCTCATTTGAGGTCTTAAATTATGCTTTTGGGGGTAAAAATTTTGGGATCATAGATCCCAACCCCATCAACATTGTTCTACACTTTGATGCCTTTCCAACAATTCAAGGATTGGCTCAATCAAAGTTTGTATGAGGAATTTATGCCTCTTGTAAATGGACTTCATTAGCTGACCACCATGGTACCAAGTAGATTCCATGTCAACTCTCATGATCCGCACATCTAAGCTAGTCACACATGGACTTTCAATAACATTCTAGAGTGTCCAAAACCCTAAGCCTAATTTATAGTTGTGGCATGTACAAACCCTAAAATTAACCCTAGGCGACTATCAGGCTATGTTAAATACCATGCCATTAAGAGAAGGTGTTCCATTTTGATGATGTCATTGTATTGTTTCATAACTGAGAAACAATAAGGGAGTGTATATTAGATCATAACAAAAGAAGTAGGAGATCATGTAGTAGTTATGTAGGCCACATTATTAGAGGTAACTACATAGTGAGTACCACTTCCTTTGTATTTGCATTGCATATTGGAGTAGAAAAGAGCAAGCCATAGTCCTCACTGACGGCTAGGTTTTTCCCCATGGTGGGTTTTTGTAGGGTATATCTTGTGTTATTTGTGTGGATGTGTTGTTTTGTTATGGTTATTTTCCTTTTAGTTCTAATCTATTTATCATTCCGTGGAATTCTACTAACGCAATGAAGTAAGTTGTAATATCTATTGTAACGAACATTTCCTAAACTAGTTTTTTGCCCAGTGCACCTCAATGCAAATCTGGCATTGGTGGGTCAAGTCTGCAAAACCCTAGACCGAGCAAGTGTTGGTGGTCTACCCACGTCGGCATTTCCCATGCACACTTGCAGGAGCCGATGGCACGCACTTTCGTTGCTCCGTTTGGTTTTTTGCTCCCGAACCAAGATTGACCTAGTGTCCTTGAACGACATTTTCATGCGACCTAGGGCTTGACATATCTCGGCAACCGGAGGTCGGATCGACGAACCATCAAATCCGTTGGTCGCTTGGAATTCCATTACCCCTAGGGGGCCCTCTCTCTTATGTCCTCGTGGCCCAATGACTCCGTTGTACAGTCATTTCCTAAACTAGTTTTTTGCCCAGTGCACCTCAATGCAAATCTGGCATTGGTGGGTCAACTCTGCAAAACCCTAGACCGAGCAAGTGTTGGTGGTCTACCCATGTCGGAATTGCCCATGCACACTTGAAAGAGCCGACGGCACGCACTTTCATTGCTCCGTTTGGTTTTTTGCTCCCGGACCAAGATTGACCTAGTGTCCTTGAACGACATTTTCATGCGACCTAGGGCTTGACATATCTCGGCAACCGGAGGTCGGATCGACGAACCATCGAATCCGTTGGTCTCCTGGCATGCCATTACCCCTAGGGGGCCCTCTTTCTCATGTCCTCGTGGCCCAATGACTCCGTTGTACAGTCATTTCCTAAACTAGTTTTTTGCCCAGTGCACCTCAATGCAAATCTGGCATTGGTGGGTCAACTCAGCAAAACCCTAGACCGAGCAAGTGTTGGTGGTCTACCCATGCCGGCATTTCCCATACACACTTGCAGGAGCCGATGACACGCACTTTCGTTGCTCTGTTTGGGTTTTTGCTCCCGGACCAAGATTGACCTAGTGTCCTTGAACGACATTTTCATGCGACCTAGGTCTTGACATATCTCGGCAACCGGAGGTCGGATCGACGAACCGTCGAATCCGTTGGTCTCTTGGCATGCCATTACCCCTAGGGGGCCCTCTCTCTCGTGTCCTCATGGCCCAATGACTCCGTTGTACAGTCATTTCCTAAACTAGTTTTTTGCCCAGTTCACCTCAATGCAAATCTGGCATTGGTGGGTCAACTCTGCAAAACCCTAGACCGAGCAAGTGTTTAGGGTTGTCCTAGCAAGTGTTGATTTGTAGGATTTTGTTTAAGGGACTAGAGGTTTAGTCTTGTAGAAGATAGGTTTTGGTAAGCCTACTAGGCTAGGAGTGGATAGAGGTAGGAGATAATGTCCAAGTGATGATAAGCAGGCCAAAGGCATAGTAGAATATAATTTCTTCCATGTATGTATAGTTAAATTCTGAATGAGAAAGGCATATTCATCAAGTTATTGTGTCACGTGTGTATTACTCTTTTATAATTTGTGTATATTATACTTGAGTTTGATGAATATGATGGACTATGCATGAAATCATCTTAAGAAGATAGTCAATGGCATGAGTACAATTGTAAATAGAACTGGGCAAAGTTATCCATGACATGATATTCTCTAGTGCAATATTGTAATGTGACTAAGAGAGATTGTTGTTTACTTAGATATGTGAACATCATGGCTTATTTAACCCTTAAGAGTATATATTGATGGTTTATGATTTATCAACACATGATCATGATGATAATGGAGTGTTTCCATCATGATTTTATACTTATGATGATCGTTTGTTATTGCAGTTTCAATCATGTATAAGTGCTTGCAACACATGTTGTGAAGATGTACATGTTCAATTTGGCATTAATGATTAATTGTAAATTATATCATATGGATTATAGTTTTACCTACAAGAATTCTGGTACCATTATGAAGTTAACCGGCTAGTTGACTATTGTAATGGATCCAAGGATCCATAACATCAAGGTACTAACTTTTTTAACATGGTGAATATGATACCGATTTTACGAAAAGTATGATGATTACAAGATGAAATACTTGACTAAGACATAGACAACTTATGGACATTTCCCCAGATGCAAGCACTAGCATAGAGAGAGGTGGATATGGATATTGGGTGTAGACTTAGGATGGTTGAAGTGTAATATGGATATTTTACACCCTTGATGTGAGGAACACAAATACAAGGTACTCCTAGTTAGAATCAATGAAACATGTGAAAAATACTAGATCAAAATCAATTGTTTACATGCTTATAGATAAGTGGATGCTCTTTTCCCTAATGAAAAGCATAGGAATTGTGGTTCTTCTAAAGAGTAACCACTACCATCCATATGTGTTATATACAATAACCACAACCATATACCAAAAGGAATAAATTAGGGAAGAGAGCTTGGGAATGAGAAAATCCATGATGAAAGATGATGTAAGAAAACCTTTCTACAATATGCATGCACTATTGACCTCAACCTTGTCACCTCCCTGGCCAATAACTGAAAGATCCATGGCTAAGAGATGGAAATAGATAAGAGTGATATCAAGCAGCCAAGCATTAGGAGAATTCAAAGAAATAAATAGTATTATGAAGCTCACATATTTATTGTTGAGAGGTAGTTTCTTCTTACTTCTTTATATGCATAGGAATATTGAGTGTAAGCCCAAGGATCACTCAATCCATATCTCCAAGAACATAAGAGACTGTAGATCACCATCAACAAAGGATTAAATCATGTGGCAAATGATAAAGGGCCAAGAGCTCTAGTGAAGGAGATACAATAGATGGAAATCATGTATTCACACTAATGTAATGTTTCCTTTTTCACATCAATAATATTGAAATTATTCCCTACCCCACAAATACTTGTCATTTATCATGTTTTTAATGGTTTTATTTGGAATACGATTGCTTTACCTAAAGTAGTTTAAATTCACATAATTTCTTGTTACTAATATGAAAATAGGTTTGAGAAAGGTTGTTTGAAATGTGCGTAGATACATGTACATCATCTTGGTGATAAGGAAAAGTACATCATCTAATGTATGTCATATACCAAGTCCATGCATATAATGCATAATATATATATCTTGTCCCTTCAATGTTCAGACACGATGTTCAAAAAAGTGAATTTGAATTTCAAATCTCAAATGCCCGCGCTCCACGAAAGTTACCAAAGGACTGTTCCTCACCAATTTCCTCCATTATTCGCTATGGCAGAAGATCCATCAAGGATACCTCAGAAAACTCACCGTCGGGACTCGGTAGTTCAAATCTTGTGCATTAGAGGAGCGCCTTCAGGGCTTGCAAGTTTCTTAGAAGGAAATGGGTGAAAGGATGCTGTTCTCTCCATACTAAGGCTATGATGAAGGCGGTGAGCATTTTGCAACAGTTCATAAGATTTTTGGGGCAAGCATTGTCTGGAAATATTTGCTATATATTCTCATAATCTAGCGCTGCCAAACAGTTGTCACACATCCTACAAGGCACATGATCAACTACGAGATCCAGTCTATGCCTGCTTAGGGCACATTTCCTCCTTGCACCAACTGGTATATAAACTAAATAGCCTCAGCGTATGCATTATTTGTTGTTATTTCCATAAATTTCTTCTGTTGGTATCTCCAGCTCTCAAGATATGTGTAATGAATTTTTTACAGGAGTTGGCAGGCCGAAATAACCTTCACGAGCGTGGGTGGCCAGCAGCATTTCATTCGGTGTTTCATCCATCTCCATGAATCATCCTGATAGCACCACATTAGTTCCAAGTACATCTCTTTGCCATGTCATCCTATATCCTAGTGCTACAAGGCATTCTTGTCTCATCAAATTCTCTGGCATTTTCTTAACAAAATTTCAGTCCCTAAACCAAATACTATCCAATTTCTGGTCTAGTCGGGTTTAGTGCCTGGAATGTTCATAGAAACAACTGCAACATCTCATGGGAAATACCTGCGCACTTTTCCATCCTGCTTTCCCTTATATATTAACTCTAGCTAGCACATGAATTCATTCAAATTTTATTATTCAGTGTAATTCTTTGAATTTGGAGCAAATGAAGAT
Source organism: Larix kaempferi (assembly GCA_027924585.1). NCBI lineage: Eukaryota > Viridiplantae > Streptophyta > Pinopsida > Pinales > Pinaceae > Larix > Larix kaempferi. The sequence continues at coordinate 22,550,430 of BSBM01001530.1, read as the reverse complement.
TTCATTTTGTTGGCTCATCAATTTATTAGATCATCCGGATAAAATCAAGGAACGCAGCTGATAAGTCTGTTCTGGTGGGCTGACAATTGACGCTTTCACTTGAATAGGGCTGGAATAATTCTCTCTGGTCAGAACCCAACACGATGTACCCATTGAGTTCTAAATCTGTCAATGCTATTTATTTGCCGTGAATTGTAAACATTAGGTTGAAAGAAAGAACAATATTTGAATATAAGTGTTTGAATTGTTCCAATTTCCTTAATGAAATCTAATAGTTGAAAGGATAAAATATTTAACAACCGATACTGTAAATGTTATAGACTCTGACCCCTTCGTTTTCCTGTCAGCCTTCGAATAATGGAAACAAGAAGTACAAATTGTCTACCAATATATCTGAACAAGGGAATCCCTCGACCGACGTTCATGAATGAGGGACTCGGAGTGCAATGCTCTAGTGAAGAACATGATTTCGACATCCTCGTTGTCGCAAACCTCCCAAGCGTGTGTTTATGATTCATCTTCCTTGTTGACTTTGGTAGAAACTGGACACCCAAATTGTAGTGATATTTGTTGGAGAATTAAAATTTCTTCCTTATAGTGGACTAATAAATATTTAACCTTTTTGATAGGGCTGATAAACTCGATATAGATTGGAGGGACTATCCATAATCTACCTAAAATTGGAGATTTTGTTTGATCACTTCGAATTGGGGTATAAACTTGATATACATTGGAGGAACCATCCATAATCCACCTAAAATTGGGGCCTTTGTTTGATCACTTTGATTTGAGCATGTGGGGAGGACATGATTCAATTCTAAAAATAACTGCTGAATTTAGGATTAATAAAAAAGTTTCTCCGTAAAAGCATTAGGTATTATATTCTGTGGTTTTTCTTTTAGGTAGGTCCAATCACACTTGACCAATAGAGCCACCATCAAGCTAAAACAATCCCCCATTCAAAGGTCCTTCCAAATTCCAATGCCTTATTTTATCAACGACCCAACAATTGAGTATTTCACCGGCTTGACAGAATTGTCCCTTATCTAAGTTCAATAAACTATATGCTCCAAGGACCAAGAGAGTACATGGTTTACCTCACTAATGCCATGTAAATGTTGAGTCACTCGGAATTTTGTCTTATTGTCATTTTTTTCCTATATACTATTTCTAATAAATAATAAAATTTTGTTATACACTCCCATAAAAGAATGATTTATTTTTACATGTCAACATTGAAGGGTTCAATTTCTCACAACCTTCAAAGTGAAATGGGACCCTACCCTTCAAATTTGATCCCTCATGGATACCATATCCCATCATTCCCATGAACCTCTGGCATGAACATTGCACATCAACTTAATTGTACCCTGTGCCACCATTCCCGATAAGGGATTTTGAATTTGAAATGCCCGCCCAACGCCCAACACGAATTTGAAATGCATGTGCAGCACGAATTTGAAATTATCGGTGGGCACTCCGACTATTTACAGAATACGGAACTGGTTTTGCGACTGGGACTAGAATTGGGCTCACAGAGGCAAACCGCAGCCAATCCCAACCCTCCCATTCAGCCGGATCTGATTCCTTCAGCTCCCGTTCCGCGCTGTTTTTCATGGCACCTCGACACTAAAATGTACCAACCACCGATCTCTGAAAACTATGGTATGTATGTTGGTTCATTCACTCATGGTCCAATCTCTTTCAGGTTTAATGGTTGTCCATTTCTTATCTAATCTAATACTTCTTTTGTCTATTGATAAAATTGGCAGGAAACTGATCCTGTGGTCAAGGTGTAGGAGCCACCGCGTTGGCGTCTATCGTCTTTTCAGATGGATTTCGCCATTTGCAGTGGGACATGTGCTGTGAAGAGGGAGAGAGATGATGATCATCCTGATAACAACACTAACGACCATGAACTGGATAGAGCTTGCTCCAGAGCAAGCGATGAAGAAGAAGATGGGAGAACTAGCAGAAAAAAGCTCCATCTTTCCAAAGAATAGTCTGCTTATTTAGAAGAAAGCTTTAATGAGCACAATACCCTTAATTCGGTAAGCCTCTGTGCGCCTAATACCTCGTCTTTTGCATTCCCACAAGATAAAGACAATTTGTTACTCATAACGTTTTCAATTGCAGAAGCAAAAGCTGGCATTAGCCGAGCAGCTTAACCTTCGCCTGCGTCAAGTAGAAGTCTATGGTTCCATAACAGAAGAGCTAGGTTAGCCTCTTTTACCAATCAATTCTGATGGATGGATTTGAAGTTTGAATATTGATTGATTTTTATGTATATATGATACGACAAAGATGAAGCGGACAGAAGTGGACTGTTAATATCTGAAGAGATGCCACGAAACCCTTACAGAAGAGAACAGGTGACTGCAGAAAGATATTCAATAGCTGAGGGCTTTGAAAGTGGTGCATCCAAGCTTTTTACATGCACTTTCCTGCAACCACTCTCTTAATATGTGTATTTTTGAATGGTAGTCAACATTCAAAATTTGAATTTGCATTTCCCGCAAACCTTCAAAATTCAAATTTTCATTTCCCCCCAAACATTCAAAATTTGAATTCGAATTTTCAATTTCCCTGCTTTAGAACATTCAAAATTCGAGGTGAATGTTCTGAATTGTTATCACCAAGTAACTTCAACTCCATGAGGTTTCGAATTTTCAATTTCCCCGCTTTAGAACATTCAAAATTCGAGGTGAATGTTCTGAATCGTTATCACCAACTAACTTCATCTCCATGAGGTTTTGGAGGTGAAAGATCCATTTAGGGACTTCGCAGCCACCTAGATGAAGAATTTCAAGGCGTTTCATGACACCAATGTCTTTGGGAAGACTGAGAAGGCTGCAGGGATCAATATATTTGAAGGAGAGGTCTCGCATCTCTGTCATAGCCTCAAAAGTCCCATCCTCTAGGTGAACAGCACCTTTCAACGACTGTAGACATATGAGTTTCGATATTCCAGCAGGCAGCGACTTCAAATTTTTGCAGCCCTTCACATTCAGATATACCATAGACTTATGTTCACCTATGCCCGAATGCAGCTCACATAGATGTTTGCACCCACTAACATCAAGAAACAGGAGGCTTCGTACATGAGCCAATGATTTAGGTAACTTCTCTATCTCTGTCTGGGATAAATTCAAGAATCTCAAATGTTTCAAATTCCCTACACTTTCTGGCAATGAAACTCAATGTTCCTATTGCGAGAGGGTAACATGTAGAGACGAGTATCTAAGTGTGGAGGTACAACAACATTATTATTTGTTGAGCTATCTCAGTTCTTTCAGCGCCGTGGAGAAACTGAGTGGGAAAAGCAAGTGCTGGTGTGACAACTGCTGCCATTTGCAAGATGCCAAGAAGAAGTTGAAGGTCAAATCTGCACCTCAAGTTCTCACTTGCCAGCTAAAAGGTTTCAAATACACAGTACATGAAGGTGAAATGGAGGGATTCAAGAAGTTTTTCTATCATGTTGCATTCCCCATGGAGTACATACTGCTAATTAACAATTGTGGAGATGGAGAAGCAGATGATTTTTTGTATTCTTCATTTGATGTTGTGGTGCATGTGGGATGCACGGTTAATGATGGGAATTACATTTCTATAGTGAAGAGAGGTGACCAATGGCTCATGTTTTATGATGAGAAGGTGGAAAACATCATGACCACTGCTTCAAAGCAGCTTGTAGAGGATCCATGTGGTCGAGAAAGAGTGAAGGTAGAAGCCAATCTTCCAGCCACACCCCCAGAAATATCCTGTGATTTAGCACCTAAAACATAACGGTTTTCTCTAGTAAAATATTATATGGACATGTTGAAGTAGAGTGTTATGAGAATCTATATTTGAATTCAACGTGGACTCAAGCAATGGATGGTACTCTAGGCATTGCAAGGTATTTTCCTCATTACAATGTAAAAATGAATAATTATGGAAAAAAAGGTTTAGTAATGACCACAACCGAAGCGACACAACTTTTCACTCCCTGCAAACTCTTGGTGGAGGATTTATCAAATCAACAACAACAATCAGCGCCTTTGGGATCAGTCTGGAATCGTGCAGGAACTTGGGACGAAATAAATTTAAGCACCTGGGCCAACAGTAGGATAAAGGAATTTCTCATTGATTTAGGTTCTTTAGAATTCGATATTTGTAAAAATAATATTTTGAAGGTCTCAAGCAGCGTAGGTGAAGTATTGATGGTGACAGTGTGCAACAAGAAGCGAATTTGTGACTGTTACTCGATGGACTTGAAGTTTCAATGGGATTGGTTAATTGAAGAAAAAATGAAGCAAATTTTGGGCACTTTAAATATTCCATAGGCTTCTTCTGGTGATTTGAAAGATATGTAGTTGAACGTGGCTTTGAATACAAACCAACGAATCCCATACTCGAAAAGAAGTACACTTATTCAATATCTTATGTCCTTCTTGTCTCCCATTCACGATCTTGAATCTTTGGATTTTTTTCAATCTTCAAGCCAAGAGACAATTAGCGAGGCTGATAAATATTTAGTGTAGTTAGGTGTAATGATTTGTGGCCAGGAAGTTCTGAAATTAGCTGAATTATGTTTGAAACTTGTGAAGTTGGTTATCCAACCTTGATTAGGAATGATTACTTTGGACAATTTTTATCAGGGTTTATGTAAGGAGGGCCTTGTACTTGGATCTTTTATGGAAATTTCAAGAAGGATATTTTTTAAGGTTGGTACAGAGGTAGAAAAATTAGAGTCTGATTGTTTAAAACTTTGTTTCTTCCATCTCGGTGGAGACCTTTTTACTCTTCTCTCAGTTTACAAGAAGTGGGAGGATAAACGAAAATTCAGAAGGAAGAAATGGTGCTGGGAAAATAACATTAATGCCAAATCCATGGTAAGATTTAAAGATGATATCATAAAAACTTCAAGTTGTCTCTTGAAGAGGTTCCATGGAAAGAATAATTACAATTTACATTCCCTTGTTGCTACAATTCAACAAACTTGCAACATCTACCGGCTTGGTATAGAGGTAGACCATCATAAAAGAGAAATCCAATTTTTTTAGATATAGAGAAAATACACTAGGAATTTGAGAGGATGGAAGATGTATTGAACTATGAAATGCAGATGGGTGCTAAAATAATCACTGACACAAAGCGCATTGAACTATACATTGTGTTTGGACATAATTCTCATGTAACAAGAGAAAAGATTGGCATTCTATGTAATGGGATGTTTTATTATGAGGTGAATGTGGATGAAGACGTTGAGTTTTTAAAGCTTGTCATTTATAAACACTTATTCTCTCATGTTGACATGTCCAAAAGTTATTCATCTAACAAGTTAAATGATGGTCTCTATGGGATAGGCTATTATGAATCTTTAGTAAATGTGAACTTAAAGATATTCTTATTATTTTTCTATTGGAAAGCTAGCGACTGCTAGCTTTCCTTGTAGCATAAGCATGTGTGCAGTCGCTAGAAGAAAAATTCTTATGCTACAAGTAAAGCTAGCAGTCCCTGGCTTTCCTTGATCTTTTGTCATGTGTTTATTTCAAAAGAGAGCACATGGCACAAGCTCAAGGTATAAGCTAGCAACCACCAATCACCATGGACAAGATTTTTCTATTGGAAAGCTAGCGACTTCTAGCTTTCTTTCTAGCATAAGTATGTGTTATTATCCTAGAAGAAAATGCTTATGCTAGAAGGAAAGCTAGCAGTCGCTAGCTTTCCTTGATCTTGTGCCATGTGCTTATTTGAAAATAGAGTACATGATACAAGTTCAAAGTATAAGCTAGCAACCACCAATCACCAAGCCCAGGGTTTTTCTATTGGAAAGCTAGCGAGATTTCCTTCTAACATAAGCATGTGTATCATGCTAAAAGGAAATGCATTTGCTAGAAGGAAAGGTAGCATTCGTTAAAAATAGAGTACATGGCACAAGCTCAAGGTATAAGCTAACAACCACCAATCACCATGGACAGGGTTTTTGTATTGGAAAGCTAGTGACTGTTAGCTTTCCTTCTTGCATAAGCATGTGTGTTTATGATAGAAGGAAATTCTTATGCTACAAGGAAAGCTAGCAGTCGCTAGCTTTCTTTGATCTGTTGCCATGTTCTTATTTCAAAATAGAGCACATGGCACAAGCTCAAAGTATAATCTAGCAACCACCAATCACCATGGACAAGATTTTTCTATTGGAAAGCTAGCGACTGCTAGCTTTCCTTCTAGCATAAGTATGTGTTATTATCCTAGAAGGAAATGCTTATTCTAGGAGGAAAGCTAGCAGTCGCTAGCTTTCCTTGATCTTGTGCCATGTGTTTATTTCAAAATAGAGCACATGGCGCAAGCTGAAGGTATAAGCTAGCAACCACCAATCACCATGGACAGTGTTATCAATTGGAAAGCTAACGACTGCTAGCTTTCCTTCATGGCTAGAGTTTTTCTATTAGAAAGCTAGCAATTGTTATCTTTCCTTCTAGCATAAGCACATGTGTGCTTATGCTTATGCTAGAAGGAAATGCTTATGCTAGAAAGAAATCTAGTAGTCACTAGCTTTCCTTTATCTTGTGCCATGTGCTTCTTTCAAAATAGAGCACATGGCACAAGCTCAAGGTATAAGCTAGCAACCACCAATCACCATGGCTAGGGTTTTTCTATTGGAAAGCTAGCGACTGATAATTTTCCTTCTAGCATAAGAATGTGTGGTTATGCCAGAAGGAAATGCTTATGCTAGCTTTCCTTGATCTTGTTCCGTGTTCTTCTTTCAAAATAGAGCACATGGCACAAGATCAACGTATAACCTATCAACCACCAATCACCATGCCCAGGGTTTTTTTATTGGAAAGCTAGTGATTTCTAGCTTTCCAATAACATAAGCATGTGTGCTTATGCTAGAAGGAAATGCTTATTCTAGAAGGAAAGATAGCAGTCACTAGCTTTCCTTGATCCTGTGCCACATGCTGATTTCAAAATAGAGTACATGACACAAGCTCTAGGTATAAGCTAGCAACCAACAATCACCATGCCCAAGGTTTTTCTATTGGAAAGCTAGCGACTACTAGCTTTCCTTCTAGCATAAGCATGTGTGCTTATGCTAGAAAGAAATGCTTATGTTAGAAGGAAAGCGAGCAGTCGCTAGCTTTCCTTGATCTTGTGCCATGTGCTTATTTCAAAATAGAGGACATGGCACAAGATTACGGTATAAGTTAGCAACCACCAATCACCATGGCTAGGGTTTTTCTATTGGAAAGCTAGAGATTGATAACTTTCCTTCTAGCATAAGCATGTGTGCTTATGCTAGAAGGAAATGCTTATGTTAGAAAGAAAGCTAGCAGTTGCTAGCTTTTTTTGATCTTGTGCCATGTGTTTCTTTCAAAATAGAGCACATGGCATAAGCTCAAGGTATAAGCTAGCAACCACCAATCACCATGCCCAGGGTTTATCTATTAGAAAGCTAGCGACTACTAGCTTTCATTCTAGCATAAATATGTGTGCTTATGCTATAAGGAAATGCTTAGGCTAGAATGAAAGCTAGGAGTCACTAGCTTTCCTTTATTTTGTGCCATGTGCTTATTTCAAAATAGAGTACATGGCACAAGACCAAAGTATAACCTAGCAACCACCAATCACCATGCCCAGGGTTTTTCTTCTGGAAAGCTAATGAGTGCTAGCTTTTCTTCTAGCATAAGCATGTGTGCTTATGCTATAAGGAAATGCTTATGCTAGAAGGAAAGCTAGTAGTCACTATGTATTAGTAGTCGCTAAGCTAGGAGTTGCTTATAATTCAAAAAACTTCTACTATGTATTAGTATACTAATAGTGGCATCAAGTAGCATTGCTTGGGATTTTGTATTACTCTAGTTCCATATAGATGTTATTCTTCACTAATCTACAATATAGGTTTAGATGACACCAAATAACTATTTTCGGGAGTACTTAAAATAGGGATGACTCCAATCAAGGATATTTGAATTTACTTTGAACAATTGATACAAAAAATAAATCTCAGTGAGCCATGATTATACAAACTTGCATGATCAATCATGGTTGGATTCCAACCTACTTAATAACTACCTTCAATACTATTACAAGTTCCATGATTATACAAACTTGCATGATCGATCATGGCTGGATTCCAACCTACTTAATAACTACCTTCAATACTATTACAAGTTCTTAAGTATGGAAAATTTTTAGACATTTTTACAAGTTTTTCTAAGAATAGTTTTGTGTTTGTATTAAGATTATATACATTGATAACCAATCTTGTTTTGATTACGCTTTGTAGATCCATCATAATTTATATGTAAAGTCCCTTTTGGTGGTGGGGACTAAATGGTGGGGAACAATGTTTAATTTGCACAACAAAATGATGCCATACCCTTTTTAGCTATTACAAGTACATTATTTTTTTGTAGATTGTGTTTTGCCTAAAATATAAGAGCACACTTTACATGGTTTAACCTTAACTACAAATTATAATTCAATTGTGTGTTACAGAATTTGTAGGAGCGACAATGGAAAGTATAATTTTCACAAAAGGGGACTATGTTGACCTCCTGGTTAATGGTCAAGTTATTGGGCTAGGAAAGGTTGAATCTATAGAAGTTGGAACTTATTATGGTGGAGGAAGGGTTGTTGCAGGTTATGTTATGGTTTTGATAATTGATGTCACTCAACCACATTTGATTGTGGAATATGTTGATGAAGGGGACACACATCCATGGAGGACTACAGATTTGAGGCACACCATAGGTAAATCAAATACCAAAGCATGTGTTAAGAATTATTCATAGTTTATTGAATGTTTTTTTGAGAAAATACTAAGTTTGTTATGTTTGGTGTACAGGTGCAAATGTTTGTTCAACATTTTCTATTGGAGACAAAGTAGATCTTTTACAACATGGAGTGAAGGTGGGTGAGGGCTCCATATTCAATACAGAGCTTGGGAATAAGGTTCATGGAAAGATTGTAAAGAAAGGATGCATAGTGGTTAGAATTGAGAAGGTGTTAAAAAATGATGCTCCTTTACCACATCCAACTGGATTTGAGGAAACACTAGGGGGTGCAATAGAATCTTATGAGATTTGGCCAGAAATAGATTTGAAACCTCATTGTGAAGATCAACCCATAAATATTCCACAAGATAGGGCTGCATTCACATGTACAAGGGTTTCTCTTACACATGGATGCATAGGAACAATTATGTGCATTGCCAAAGGAATGATAGTTAATGTCCATGAGGATGACATGGTTGTGGGTGAAACAATAGGTGAAGATAACTTTGGTGTTTTTGTGGAAGAGATACATGGGTATTGCGAAAGATGCAATATTGGGGATAAGTCTATACATGGATTGGTTAGATGGCAAATACATAAATTGGTGGACAACATAGGTGAGATGTTAAGGGTCAAGACAAAGTACAAAGAGCCACCCATGGAAATGCTGATATGGGATGTTATAGAGGATACAAGTCCTTTATACCAATGGGATGGGGATATTTATAATCAAAAAGATCAAGATGTCAATGTTCTTAATGCATCGAGGCCATATAAAAAGATTAAACGAGCTATGACAAGAGAAAAAGTTGCAAAACGTCAAACCAAGATAGATAAAGAGAAAGAAGTCCGACTTTTGGCTGCAGATGAATGTTGTAAACAAGATTGTCTTCAACATGTGGATAGGAATGCCATTGCAAATGCTAGAAGGGATATGGAATGCAAAGACAAAAATGGTATCAGGGAATTTGTATTGAATTCACTTGTTTCAAACACTATCATGTCAAAGAGCCATGGCCATGGCCTACCTCCTATTATTAGAAAAGTAAAGGACATGAGATTTGATGGTAATGTTATTTGTAAGAAAGCATGGTACAAGATACATAAGATTCCTCAAAGCACCTTCTATAGCTACCAACATAATTTTGAACAAGGACATATGGAATCCATTCATGGTAACACCAATACATGTAAAGCACGTGCACATACTGTGGCGGCCATAGAAATACTGCATAAAATTGTAATGGACAATTCAGATTTTTCGCCAAACCAAACACGTCAAGTCGAAGCAGATGGAACTTCTTCTCCTCTAAGATTGTTGCCTTCGACTTACACACAAAGCTCTTTGTTAAAAGAGATCAATGTGGGTTTGGAAAAGCTCAATTGTCCATTAATATCACAACCAACAATGAGCAAGATTTGGAACACTCATTTTCGAGACGTGGCATTCTCAAAGAACACCAACTTCAGTAAATGTATTGTGTTGAAAGCACAAATGAAGTCAGCAACTACAGAAGAGTTGGAAGAAACGACACGCGCTAGATTGAACAAACATAACAAGATCGTTATGTGTGGAAGACATTGCTACTATGCCCACAGAATCATCTCAGAGAGGTTTCCAAAGGAGTATTTGAGTATTATCCATGATAAAATGGATAAAACAAAGACTTCAATTCCAAGGCTACGCGTCAAATCAAAATCTATTGTAGGAATAAACTTGGGTTTGTCATTGACAGGTATGCTAACACATGGGCATAAGACGGGAGGTTTTGGTCATTTCTCCCTACCATTTGTACATATGGGATCACAATTTACCATTACATCACTTGCTAAGTGCTTAAGGGACCTTGAAGACCCACATCTTGATATGTATGGTGATCTTCTTTATGAGAGTGGAAGTTCAAGAAACCCACTTTCAAATGCATTACTTGACACCTCTATTTACTCAAAATGTAGAGTGTACAAGGATGAATTTTTATCTCATGGAAGATTAGAAAATCAAGATATCGATTTTAAACCTCTTCCTCCACATTTATTGTTACAATTGGATAATGCAGCAAGTGATAATAAAAATCGTTATCTTTTCATGTTTCTATCACTTCTCACTGCACTTGTTGTCTTCATCACTATTGAGGTTGGGTTCTTGCTCGTGGGACACACCCATGAAGACACAGACGGGACCTATGGGAGAATGTCTTCCAGCTTGAAAAGTAAAGATATATATTCTCTACCTGAGATGATGGATACATATCGCAAAATTGAAGAAAAAAGAGTGTTTCCACCTAAACTGATTGATAAGGTGTATGACTTCAAAAGCTTCCTTAATGGATACATCAAGGAAGGAAAAAATGCATTAGTTGGACATCTTAATGTTCAGTACTTCCAATTTCTTGTACTCAATGATGTTCCGGTATTAAGGTATAAAGAATCCATAAGAGATGTTGAGTGGTCAGAACCAGTTGAGTTATGGAATATAGACGATGAAGGTCGATCTAAATTGCCCACAGGGAAGCCATCTTTCTTACATCCCAAAGAGAATGAAATCTATTTAAAAGAACTAAAAGAAGGAATAACATCATACATAAAAATGTGGAAAGACACAATGGGTGGTGAGGATTTGCCAATTGTTACACCAGAATGGAAAAATAAGGTAGAGTATTGGGAAAGAGTTCTTGATACTTTATATGAAGATTACAATGATCATACAATAGTGGATGCAAGTGATTCATCTTCTGAGGATTTCTGGCCCAAGACAAGGCAAACTCCAGATGTTGGTCGTAATGCGCTTCATGCAATCTCAAATATTATGGATGGGGATTTTGATACTATGACAAGTGAACCCGTGTATGTTGGACCCAAGTGCAATAAGCCAAAGACAACATTCAACCCTATTGTTGTAGAAATTTCTTCCTACGGATAGGTAGAAACTCTCTTAGGATAAAGCAGGATGTACTGACTCTATACTAAGACAAAAAAGAAACAAATGCTACCTTGAATCCCTAGATCTAACAAACGTCTCAAGATTAAAATGCTAGAAAGAGTAGAAGAAGTTTAACTGACCTTCTATCCAAACGCTTGTCTTTGTAGTTGCTCCAATCTCCAAGCCCTCACGAATGAACCTGTCAAAATGGAACCAAGACACAAGAATGCACTATTCTCTAGCAACCTGAAACATAAGTTAGAATCTAAATCTATGAAAGATACAAATCATATCATTAAAACAGAATTAACACAAATGATTTGGGAAAACAAGACAAGTTATTCCATTACCAACTTGAAGTCATGTACAATAGTTGCTTGATGTCCAAGCCAACTTCCAGCTCCAAGTGCTTCCTCTAGCTATCTCTGCAGAAGTATGAAGATCATAGGTTTGATGCCCCAAAAAGTCCTCCCTTTGGCCCATGGAAAGCTTCTCTCTTATAGCACATGGGAAGGCTAACCAACAAGAGAGAAGTGTGGATCTATGGAGGGTTTAGTGGATCAGGCCAGCTAAACAAAGAAGGAGTTAGGATCGAACCAAAGATGGTAATCCCAACAAAATATCCTCGAAGGTCGAAATCCCAAAATCCAAGGCAAAAAGGCTAAATTCAGACTACCGCGCCCCTATAACTGAGCATAACGCGGTAGTACCGCGCCCCAGATAAGGAGCAACGCGCGGTAGTTATGACTACCGCGCCCCTGTAGATGTTCAGGAAGCGGTAGTGCTCACAAACAGGGCTAAGTTGGGCTGGTAGATGGTAGAAAAAGGTTTTGCTTTCAGTATTCAGTCAATGGTTTTCACTCTGGATGTTCAGATGATCTTTAAGGGAAACTGTCGTTTAGGTCGGTAATGCAAGGATGCAACACTAATATGTAATGTGTAATATTGAGGTATAACAGATGCCCCCTAAAGTGTGAGGTCAGAAGAGACTGATGACCGAAAGACTTTACAAATATGGTTCGGAGATAGCATCGAGGGGAGCAACAAGGAGCTGAAATAGAAACAAAATATCAAATATACCACCGAGGCGGGCATTCCCATGCTCGGAAACAAATGACTCAAAGCATGGCTTCCGACCAATACATTGCAGATCCATGAGTACTGAGATGATATAGACTGTAGAAAAATCATGGCTACTATGAACAAGCGTAGATCCATGAGACAGTAATGACACAGCCACGACCAATACAAAAGTGGATCTGTGTGACAATACAGAGGAAATCTCCATTGCAACCTGGACGTAATCAAAATACAAAAGGGTGTCCAGGGTCTTCTACCCGATCGCAAACGATACGAATCTAGCCATGTGATTACAAGGTGTTGAAGTCGAACATGGTAGAAACCATTTGATTACCGGTCAATGATGTGAACCGTTAACAAATGTGAGGGAAATCACCAATAATGACAATGATCCCCAAGGTATCTATAGTACATCTCAACGAAATGCGAATAAAGGAGTTGATGTCGAGCATCCGAGAGATCATTCAATCAGAGGTCATTGATGAAAACCTACTGTTGAATACGAGGAAACCTGCCATTGAGGCATGCAGGTACCAAGGTACTAATAGTTGACTCCTAAGTCTAATTTCTGGATAGTGATTTGGTGTCGACAGGAATAGACTCATCGAAGATGGGCCATAATGATTCCCACATCATCGACACGAAATCAGAACGAGAGACAGTATGGACTGATGAAACAATAGAATATGTACTGGCACAAAAGGAAGGTTTGACATAAAGTGGAGGTGGAATAAAGGTAATAACCCTTTGAACATATAACGGCATGAAACAGAGCTTGGCAGTAGGGATTACTTGAACAGACAGAAACACATGAAGTGTGAACTCATAGCAAATAATGAGGACGCATGATCATAATGATGATACTATCAGCAATACTGACTACCCAAAACAGACAAGGTGAGGATGCATGCCACGTTCAAAGGTGATGACTCACAAGCTGCCAACGAGGTAAACTTGACTCATTTTCCCATTTTCCCCCGACATGATGGACGAGTACCTCTTTGTTTTTTAACGAGCTTGAGGAGGATAACAGATGCTCGATATAGCTCATCTCATAGATGAGTCCAATCTCACATGTTTTTCGAACCTGAGAAAGGAGGGGTTCGTCCCAAAGTGGGTCCTTCGATGTTAAATTTTAACGATTCCAAGGAAGGAAAACTCGGTTGTCATTTCATGTTTAGAGAGTCTGAAAATAACTAAAGAAGACTCCAACGGTCCTTTTTCGTAAGGTTAGCCTCATCGCTCGAAAAAGGGTAAAACAACGTGGGAGAGGACTCTTCCAGTCATGATTGGCTGGAGTATTCCTTTTTCGTAAGTAGTGCCCCCTAGTCCGAAAAAGGGGTAAACTATCACTAGGGAGACGATCATTCAAATCCTTTTACAAGCGTGAACGAATCAATTTCGCTTGGCAATCTTTTCAATTTTAGGGAGTCTGAAAAGAGCTTAACTATGGACTCCATGTACAACTTTGTCATGGTTGATGACCGAGTACGACAAAGGAAAAGTAAACTCGGCACAGTTCCTTTTCCGTAAATAGTCTAGCAAGGCCGAATAAAGTGATAAACCTATACTCGTTAGACACACCTTTTTACTCCAATTGTTTAACGAGCACGATAATGGTATCAAAAGCACTCAGAATCTTTTTCATGTTTGGATCCAGAGCACGAAAAAGGAAAAAGTAAGCTCAAACCACTTTTCATGTTTTTAACCAGAGCACGAAAAAAGTGAAAAGTAAGCTCAAACACCATCTTACTGTTTTTAACGAGCTCGAAGATAGGTTGGAAGAATGCTCATAATGTCTGCTTCATTTTTTAACGAGCTTGTAAGAGAAAATGAACTATGCTCAGGATAATTTTCGAAGGTTTAATGAGCTCGAAACCTAAAAAGGAAAGTTTGCTCGAAAATGTTCCCAATGGTGAACTTCTTCCCGTCATGAAATCCAAAGGTTGGTTCATGCCCCCAGCATGATTGCTAGAAGTAAGTGACTTAGCTCCAACCTGATGTGGAGAGGTGATCGAGTTGAGTTCAACGTAACTTTTAGAGGTTGAAGACATGCCCCTAAGCTTCATTTCATTCGCCTAAGGTATAGGCAAGTGAAAAGAAGGTTCATTTACTAAGTCTACGAGGAGACTCGTTTCAAAGGGAAAGGATATGTTTCATTTTTTAACGAGCTTGACACAGGAGTAGAACTTTGCTCAAAATACTGGTTTCATTTTTTAATGAGCTTGAAGCCAAAGGCAAACTCTGCTCACGATTAAGGCCCATTGATGGGTTCCCTCCCAACATGATGATCATAGGTTGGTAAATGCCCCCAGCATGATTGCTAAGGCTAAACATGCCCCCCAAGCTTCATTTAGTCTGACTACTCTTCTTCCTTACCCAAAAATCCTGGCTACTAATCCAAATGTGTTCACCAGGGGGGGGTAGGGAGAACCAGGACCAAGTGACCCAGGCAGATGAAATGAAGGTTCAAATCCTAACTCTCGCGATAGACTCGAACAAATGGAAAGGAGATCTATTTCATTTTTACACAAGCTTGAAAATAGATAATAAAAATGCTTGAAAGGGTCCTTTTTATTTTTTAATGAGCTTAAAACAGAAAGAAATTATGCTCGAAGGTAGTTTCATTTTTACACAAGCTTGAAACTGAACATAAACTATGCTTGGGATTGGTTTCGTTTTTACACAAGCTCAAAACCAATGGTAAACTGTGCTTGAGGGTCGGTTTCATTTTTTTTTAATGAGCTTGAAACAGAGAATAAACTATGCTCGTAGGAACCTATTTCATTTTTTAACGGGCTTGACATAGAAAGGGAACTATGCTCATAATTATGGTTGGTTTCATTTTTACACAAGCTTAAAACCAAAAGTAAACTATGCTTGAAATGATGGTTTCATTTTTTAACGAGCTTGACACCGGAATAGAACTTTGCTCCAACGTCCCCCCTTAGGGGGAAGAAACCACTAAAACATGTGGAACATTTAGGGAAGTCTGGTGACTAGGAGTCATGCGATGAGTGGGCGTCACAAAAGAAAGCTGATCGATGGTCACAACATTCCCATGATGGGGAAAATACATCACTCGAAAGAGTGAGGACACTACAGCCTTCATTGCATAGATGTAATCACGTCCAAGGAGTAGATTAAAATCTAAGGGACCTTGGACAACCATGACATCAATACAGACAGTTTTCCCTCCCAAAGTGATAGGTAACTGAGGAAGGGACCCTAAAGGTCCAGTAGGCCTTCTATTGAAATCCAGTATCTGGTCAGTGACGGGCACAAGCCGAGGAGAACCTAAGGCTTGCCAAGCAGTTGAGGATAGAATACTAACAGAAGCTCCTTCATCAACTATCGTACGAAAAATTTCTTTATCAGAAACTCCTACAGATATTTGAAAAGGAACACTCGAAGGAAGACGAGATTCTGTTAGACCATTCCAATCAAAGGAAATAACCTCAGTACTTGGAGGGGGATTTGCGGAAATGGATAGGGTTTCCCCTTGCCGAGGACATTCTGAACCGATAAGGAAAACATCAGTGGTTTCCAATTTACTCTCGCTTGGAAGATAAGAATGAGACGAAGATTGTGTCAAGGTGACTGCTTCAGTCCGGACTTTCTCCAATGAAAGAGCGGGATCGAGTGGGGATGATAGTGACTCGATCACTTCACTCTCGGGAGGGAGAGTGGGATCAATTGCAGATGAAACTAAATTGATCACTTGGTCAACCAACGGGGGGGTCGAGGGGCAACTTACTATCCTTTGTTGGAAGCACTAGTTGAGAACTAGTAATATCTTCCAACCACCGCGAAGCTTCATCCATGCTTGGACAAAGGAAAGTACGGTGCATACCCTTGCATATCAAACAGGGATATAGGACTTTAGCCTTACGACCCTTCACCAAGGGGTCACTGGTTGAAGGAGTGTCATCGACATGATGGTCAGAGGTCGACAATACAATTGGTTTGGGGTTTTTAGACCACACTTCTGATACACGGGAAAGATCAGGACAATCCTTGAGAAGGTGATCACCCTTACAAAGTTTGCAAGGGAACTTGGGCTTACGGGGTGTTTTCGTAGAATGAGTGCCATTAGAGGCGACTGGTTTACGCTTGGTCTCTTCTTTATCCTTCTTCTTCTTAACTTTCCTTCTCTTCTTCTTCTTATCCACCTGATTACTAACACTATTGCTTTGGTCAGGCGAGGAAGAAGGAACGGAAGAAGATTCATCCGACGAGGAAGGAGAAGGATTAGTTTAGGATTGAATCTCTCGTGGTGGAGAGTTAACATTCGAAACATTGGGCACAATCGGAATTACCGGATTGAATAACCATACCGGTAATCCTATGGTTAATCCAGGAAGATTTAACGTGGCAATAAAGGGAGGACCAATATCTCCAACTGGAGGAAAAGTAAAAGGTACCCCTTGAAAAGGGATCTCCAGATTGGTAGTCCCAGAAGGAGCGTGGGCACATGGAGGTGGATTCTCCATGGAACAAAACTAAGTGATGTGGACGAAGTCTTGTTAAAAATAACTCAAAAACCCTTTGGCAACCGAGCGTGCGAAAGGGGAGCTAGGAAAAGACAAGGCTCACAGGCCAAAAGAGCAAGCTCAAAAAACTATACTGAGGCCGCTGCCACAGTAAGCGAGCTATACAACAAAAAGGCCAGAATGCCAACAAGCAGCCCTACAAAGAAAAAGACCCTCTACAAGATAGCAAGCAAAACCTCCTAACTAAGAGCTGGAGACCTCAACAAATTATATCCTTCGCAAGGTGATGAAATCCAAGTCGAACAATACAAAATGAGAGACCAATAATGGAAGGATATCCCTCTACCGAAAGGGATCCTGGGTAAAAGAGCCCTAGTAGAATAGATACTAAGCTACCTCGTTCATGACACGTTGGAAAAGGTTTTGGGCACTTCAGCCTTCCGAAGAAGACAACGATCGATGTTGCCTTAGGGCTAAGTGGAGTGCGGCATTCCACAGAGTCCGTCCGGTTCTCAATCTCGCGGTCGTTTAACCCCTGAAAGTTAAAAACAGTCAGGAGGCCCCTCCACAAACTGGCTGTGACCGTGTCAATAAATACTAGAGGATTTTAGTTCCCTAAAGACAACGACTATGTTTCAGATGAAAAATGACAAAGGGGAATTATTTTGATGCCTATCCCCGGTGTCCTACCTAACTACCAAATTCTTTTGATTTCCTCAAGTGAGGTTAATATTGGTTTAGTTAGGGAGATTAATTTTAGAGGCTGTCTTACTCAATCGGGTAATGGAAGTGCAACTTGATGGTGTTGTGACGACTCAAACCATGCAAATGAAGATGAATCGAAATGAACCTTTCTCTTCGATAAACACTAGCTAAAGTAAGGAAGAATTCTTTCCATTCCCAATATGCACAACCCAATGCACATGCAATTTTATTTCTTTTCAAAATGATAGAAAGAAGTAAAATATGTACCCAAAACTAACCCAAAGCAATAAAAAAGTTCTTTATATGAACACCAAATGTAATGAATCTAATCCATTTCCTATCTTTTCACACTTGAAAAAGACACATCCAAGCTATGGAAAGAAAGATTCTACAAATGCTTCCAATCAAATGCAAGACAAAGAGAAGAACCTAATAATGTCGTCTAACTCAAATGCACATAAATATGAAACAAGCATTTCTTCTTCTCATGAATGTAATACCAAGAATGTCAAATTATTAAATTAAGGCAAGAAGAATACCTTTGCGTTTCAATTTCATGAATATGGTAAAAGAACGACAAAATCAAGCTTCTCTTTGAACTAAAAAAAAAAAAAAAAAATGGAAACAAGGGATCGATCTATTCCAATGACCAATAAATAGCTAAAGATGCAAAGGAAACAAAGTGCAAAACCCAAGAAAATGACTTCAAAAGACAAGGATGTCCCAAGTTTTTCAAAGCCAATCTAATCAATCCAAATGATGCCAAACCAAACAAACCTTTGGAATATCACATTAAAGAGATTTCTGAGAAAAAATGAATCCAATTACAATCCAATGGCGAGAAAAAGTTTTAAAAATCAATGCAAGCTATTGGGGCTTGAAAAGAATGACAATTCTACCCAACAAGCAAACAAAGCACTAGTTTGACTCAAGAAACCAAACAAAGGCTTTGATCTTCCAAAAGATGCAAAGAGTTTCTAAAACAAGCTAAAAATGAATTGTATTAGTCCAAATTGGTCATGTAATGGTCACAAAATCCCTGATCAAGAGACTCTAAATCAGAAAAATTGAAAACGTACACAAGGGATCAAGTTAACCCAAGGGGATTTCAACTTTCCAAGATAGAACCTAGTCTTCCAAACAAAGAAAAAGGGGCACAAATCTTCCCAAATGAGGTTTGGAAGGGTTCAAAGTTATGTTATAGAGATCCTAAAGTGACTGGGAAGGTACACTTGACTCCCAGAACTAAAAAAATGGCTTAGAGGACTCAAAATTGACCAAATGGCCTCAAAGATACCAATGAAGGACTAGAGACAAAAATGTGGATGAAAAGGACTCAAAAGAGACTCAAATCTCTTCAAAAATGTGTAAAAAAGAATCCCATGGACCATATGGAGGCACCCCAAGAGTTTGGAAGCAAAAAAACCAAGGGAACCCCTCCAAATAAGCTCAAAAATGACCAAAAAATGACAGTGCCGCCCCCTGGAACACTGTGGGGGAGCGGTAGTTTGGACAGTACCGCGCCCTAGAACACTGTGGGGAAGCGGGTAGTGTTGACAGTACCGCTCCCTAGAACACTGTGGGGGAGCGGTAGTCTCCTGTAGGATTAAAAAAAATCAAAGTTTGGCCAAGATCCGAGCAAGGGTAAGTTCCTAAGTTTAAAATGGTCCTCAATGATGATCAAAGAGGATCTAAGGTGATGAGAAACAACACTTAGAAGAGGATTTGATGATCTAAACAAGCAAGCAAAGGTGAAACTAGGGAAGAAAGGATCCCCAGCGGAGTCGCCAGTTTTTGTTGTAGAAATTTCTCCCTACGGATAGGTAGAAACTCTCTTAGGATAAAGCAGGATGTACTGACTCTATACTAAGACAAAAAAGAAACAAATGCTACCTTGAATCCCTAGATCTAACAAACGTCTCAAGATTAAAATGCTAGAAAGAGTAGAAGAAGTTTAACTGACCTTCTATCCAAACGCTTGTCTTTGTAGTTGCTCCAATCTCCAAGCCCTCACGAATGAAGCTGTCAAAATGGAACCAAGACACAAGAATGCACTATTCTCTAGCAACCTGAAACATAAGTTAGAATCTAAATCTATGAAAGATACAAATCATATCATTAAAACAAAATTAACACAAATGATTTGGGAAAACAAGACAAGTTATTCCATTACCAACTTGAAGTCATGTACAATAGTTGCTTGATGTCCAAGCCAACTTCCAGCTCCAAGTGCTTCCTCTAGCTATCTCTGCAGAAGTATGAAGATCATAGGTTTGATGCCCCAAAAAGTCCTCCCTTTGGCCCATGGAAAGCTTCTCTCTTATAGCACATGGGAAGGCTAACCAACAAGAGAGAAGTGTGGATCTATGGAGGGTTTAGTGGATCAGGCCAGCTAAACAAAGAAGGAGTTAGGATCGAACCAAAGATGGTAATCCCAACAAAATATCCTCGAAGGTCGAAATCCCAAAATCCAAGGCAAAAAGGCTAAATTCAGACTACCGCGCCCCTATAACTGAGCATAACGCGGTAGTACCACGCCCCAGATAAGGAGCAACACGCGGTAGTTATGACTACCGCGCCCCTGTAGATGTTCAAGAAGCGGTAGTGCTCACAAACAGGGCTAAGTTGGGCTGGTAGATGGTAGAAAAAGGTTTTGCTTTCAGTATTCAGTCAATGGTTTTCACTCTGGATGTTCAGATGATCTTTAAGGGAAACTGTCGTTTAGGTCGGTAATGCAAGGATGCGACACTAATATGTAATGTGTAATATTGAGGTATAACACCTATTAATGATGTTGAGAAAGGAAAGATGTTGCTAGTTAGATCAGGAAACGAGGATGAAGGGGAGATGATTTGGATGGAAAAAGCCACCTCAAATATATTTCAAGATGATGAAAGTGATACTCTTCATGTTAAAGTTGATTGGTGGAAGCCCGGTTCAGGGAAATATAATGGAAAAGTATTAGAAGAATATTGGGTACCAAATCCTGATGACATAGAGCTTGGATCTATTCCAATTGATACCATAGTTTGGGCATGGATGGCTAAGAAAGAACATTGCAAGAAGGCCAAGATAAATAAACATGGTGTACAAGCTATCCTTGACCTACTTGAATGAATAACATGAGATTAGGTGGAGATGATTCATGGATGTAATTTTGTTCTTTGGAGGACCAATTAATACATGAAGAAACATTTTTCAATTTTTCTTGTATATTGAATATTCTCTTCAAATTTATTTGAGGAGTTTTATATTATTTGGTACAAATATGAAAATTTTGTTTAAATTGCAATGTATTCATGTGACGATACTTCATGCAAATTACATGACACCATGAAATATTAAACTTTCAATGATTTGTTTATATTAACATAACTTCTCCCATAACTTGGATAATCAAGTCCAATAATGCACTTAAAATCAATATCTTCTAGTTTTGGCCTATTAAAACTATATTGGAGTTAATTTGGCATATTAACACTATATTGGAGTTAATTAGCATTGTTTTCAATGTAATACGTTCAAACACCAAACAATATATAACATGAAAATTACAAATTCCAATGCTTTGTCTAGATCGACATAACTTCTCACTCCATCAAACTTGGATAATCAAGTTCAATAATACATTTAAAAGCATCATCTTCTAGATACGATCTATTAAAACGATAATGTTGGGCTAGCTAATTCGTATTCTTTTCAATATAATACATTCAAACACTTCATGAATATATATTATAATAAAATAAATTAAACTGTACTACTTTGTTTCTATTCCAATTCATAACAAAATTATTTATTTTGATCATTAAAAAACACGCCTAGACTTATAAAATATTTTCTTTTGACATCTGTAAAATGTTTCCAATAAAAATTACCAATAAAAGTTCATAATAATTTGATTTTGATTGTTAAATGACACACAAATACTTATAAAATATTTTGATTGTTAAATGCACTACCAATAAAAATTCATAATAATTTGATTTTGATTGTTAAATGACACACAGATACCTATAAAAAAAATTGATTGTTAAATGCACTTTTAATAAGTTTAGTGGGTTTTCACTTTTGTATTTGTAAGAAACAAAAATGTACTTCAATGTTTCTATTCTAATTCATTGATTTCAAATGTACCACACTTCTCGATCCATCAAACTTGGTTAATGGAGTCCAGTAAAGCACTTACAAGCAACATATTATAGACTGTCTATAAAAACTTTATTATGGGAATAGCTAATTAATGTTTTTTAATGTAATATGTTCAAACATTTCAAAAATAAATACTGGACATACAACATATTATAGACTTTGTCTATAAAAACTTTACTATGGGAGTAGCTAGTTAATGCTTTTTCAATGTAATATGTTCAAACATTTCAAAAATAAATACTGGACACTTGCAATAACTAGAATGGGTTTTCCCTCTTTCTTCATGTATTTGAAAAAAAACCAATTGTACTATAAAATTTATATTCTAATTAATAATTTTTTTTGACCTTAATTGGTATACTTGGACTTTATCCAATACAATATTTTCTCTTGTTGGCTCTAAAATAGTGCCAACCACATATCATAATATATAGTATTGAATAATGAATATTTCTTTAAATGTTAGATGATTATATTTATATTATAAAAAGGAATCTAGGCTTAACCAATCAACATAATCCAAAGTGATAATTGATAGTTAACAATGTCCAGAACATGTAGAAACTTGTGGGCTCATAATAATCCCATAAAATGAAGGGAAAAAGTGAAGTGCCTAAGTACCTATTGTGCTATATACTTGACAAAAATGTCCTAAGGCATACAATAGACAATACATATAAAGGGAAGAAAATAAAATAGAGTATGACCTAATTTTCCATGTTGTTGCTCATAGATATGTTATTGATTATTTTTCTAGTCAATATTCTAAAGATTATTAGGGGTAGTGTCATCATCCACAAGTACAATATTACAATGACTATAGGAGCTAATACGTCTTCATGGTATTATAGGTTTCACCTAATTCCTAGACATTTCCAGTTCTCGTTGTCTCTTGAAGTTGAGCAAAACCCCCCATGTTCTAGCCACCCATTATCAAGATTGAGAATTACTAAGTTATTATGCCAATACATAAATTTGTTATAGTAACAAACACATTGACTGTTATGTCATTAAATAGCTTTCTAGGTCACTTTAAAATGGCGACAATCTCTTACTAATATGGTAATTCAACACATGCACAATATATGCTTTATCAAATTATAAATAAAATGGTTAAGACTTTCAACATACAAATAATGCCATTAGATAAATTAATAGGTAAGAAATATTAATACAAATTACAAATTATAATAATAAAATAATGTAAAGAATCTAAGTTTAAGCATAGGAAGATATGCTTCAACTTAATATAAATTTGATTTTATATAGCTTATAATGATAATATTGTAAAAAAAATGGTGAATATATAGATTGAAATGAGTGAATTAAGTAATTTTTAGGTTTTTCATTTTTTGAAAACTCAATCTTGTTGAAGTTCTAAATTCTAGATCCGTACTCGACAATACATATAAAGGAAAGAAAATAAAATAGAGTATGACCTAGTTTTCCATGTTGTTGCTTGTGTATATGTTACTAATTGTTTTTCTAGTCAATATTCTAAATATGATTAGGGGTAGTGTCCTCATCCACAGGTTCAATATTACAGTGACTATATGAGCTAATAATTTTTCATGGTATTAGAGGTTTTAGCCAATTCCTAGGCATTTCCAGTTCTTGTTGTTTCTTGAAGTTGAGAAAAAATCCCCATGTTCTAGCCACCCATTATCAAGATTGGGAATTAATAAGTTACTATGCCAATACATAAATTTGTTACAGTAACAAACACATTGACTGCTATATCATTAAATAACTTTGTAGGTCACTCTAAAATGGAGACAATCTCTTACTAATATGGTAATTCAACACATGCACAATATATGCTTTATCAAATTATAAATAAAATGGTTAATAATTTCAACATACAAATAATGCCATTAGATAACTTAATAGGTAAGAAATTTCTTGCAACATCTATTGTTCATGAGATGAGGTAAACCTTGATCAACTCAAATATTAATACAAATTAAAAAATTATAATAATAAAATAATGTAAGGAATCTAAGTTTAATATTAGGAAGATATGCTTCAACTTTATATAAATTTGATTTTATATAGCTTATATTGATAATATTATAAAAAAATGGTGAATATAAAGATTGAAATGAGTGAATTAAGTAATTTTTTGGTTTTTCATTTTTTGAAAACTCAATCTTGTTGAAGTTCTAAATTCTAGATCCCTTGTATAATTCCAAATTTAATGAAATATGTGTTTAATGGTAGGATAGGCAGCTTTCTATCTAGTTTGGTCTTTACCAAAAGTAAAGTGGGTTCCAAACTTTACTACAAGGTTGAGGAAGGCAATCCAGTGATACTACTATGTGGATGACCTGTTTGTATCAGGAGAGGATAAATTGATTGCCGACACACAGCGGAAGCTTGCTGCCGAGTTCGAGTTGAGGAACTTGGGGATGATGCACTTTTTCTTTTTGGCATGGAGGTGTGGCAGAGTGATGGAATCTTCCTTGGACAAGGGAAGTTTGCAGTAGAGATCATGAAGAGGTTCAGGATGATGGAATGCAAGGCTATGGCCACACCTATGGCATCGAACCTGAAGCGTCTGTATGATGCTTCATCTGAGCCAGTTGATATCACTATGTATCGTCAGATGATTGGGTCCTTGATGTACCTGACGAACACGAGACCAGACATTTGCTTTGCTGTGAACACATTGAGTCAGTTCCTGACAGATCCGAGGAGTGTTCACATGGTTGCTGTAAAGCATGTTCTGAGGTACCTAAAGGGTACAATGGATTATGGGATCAAGTATGAAGCGAATCAAAAGTTTAACCTGCAGGATTATGTTGATTCAGATTGGGCTGGCAGTGCTGCAGATAGGAAGAGCACATCTAGGTGCTGCTTCAGTATGGGATTAGGTGTGATCTCTTGGTTTAGCAGGAAGCAGTCCTGCGTAGCACTGAGTACAGCTGAAGCAGAGTATGTTGCAGCATGTTCAGCAAGTTGTGAGGCAGTATGGCTATGGAAGCTACTATCTGAGTTTTTTGATCTCCCGTTGGATGCTACTGGTATCTTCTATGATAACTAGAGTTGTGTGAAGCTGTCCAAGAACCCAGTGTTTCATGACAGGTCGAAACACATAGAGATCAAATATCACTATATCAGGGATATGATGCAGAGAGGAGCTGTGAAGCTCCTGTATGTTGCGACGGACGAGTAGATTGCAGATGTGCTGATGAAGCCACTAGCCAGGGTAAAGTTCGAGTACTTCAGAGAGAGGCTTGGCATTCTTCAGATCAAGGACACTTCGAGGAAGAAGTGATGGACACATATGCTGAAGCCATTCCAAGCATGTTGGAAGGAGGATCCTTCACATGGATGTGGATGTAAGCGCTGGATGATGTTCTGGTTTCTGCTTGGATATGATCAGTTGGATCATTTTTATGTATGTATGTATGCATCATGTTGGATGCTGGATATGATCAGTTGGATCATTTATATGTATGTACACATCATGTTAGATGCTTGGACCATGTATCTATATATGTATCAGGTGGATACATTGTATGATTAGGTGGATCATGTATGGTGATATGTATCATGTATTTGTATTTGTATCAGGTGGATACATTGTATGATCAGGTGGATCATGTATGATGATATGTATCAGGTAGATACTTGGTATGCATCAGGTAGATGCATTGTATGATCATGATGATCATGGATGACGAGCTTCAGGATGTTGCTCCAGATGACATGCAACAGGATGTTGCAGTGATGATGATCAGGATGATCATGTGTACATCAGGATGATGTATGGTGAGTATCAGGTTGATACTCTATGGCCATGGATCAGTTTGTGCATATGAGCATATAATTCGTTTCCCTAGTAGATTTGCAGATAGTCTTTCGAGGTTTTTCCTATGGCATGTAATTCGGTGCCCTGGAATATCTGGCAAATGCTCTTTCGAGGTTTTGCTCTGGGAGGACATATAATTCGTTGCCCTGGGAGATCTACAGATAGTCTTACGAGGTTTTGCCTATGGCATGTAATTCGTTGCCCTGGGATATCTGGCAGATGCTCTTTCGAGGTTTTGTCCTATGTCATATAATTCGTGTCCCTGGGAGATCTGATAGGTTGGGCTGTGTGCCCATAATCAGTCCTGAGATGCTCTTGCGAGGTTTTTCCATGACCACATGTAATTCGTGCCCTGAGAGATCCTATAGGTAGAGTTGTGTGCTCATAAACAGCCTGGGATGCTCTTGCAAGGTTTTGTGGTGACCACATGTAATTCGTGCCCTGGGAGATCCTATAGGTAGAGCTGTGTGCTCGTAACAGACTGGGATGCTCTTGCGAGGTTTTGTGGTGAGGTCACATATAATATGGCCCTAGGAGATCTGCAGATAGTCTTACGAGGTTTTGCCTATGGCATGTAATTCGTTGCCTTGGGATATCTGGCAGATGCTCTTTTGAGGTTTTGTGACGCACGTAATAAGTCTTGAGGATTGCACAGTATGGCCAGTGATGACGAAGACCTGCAGGTGGTGGGCCTGCATCCAGTATGAAAAAGGACTGGCTCTGTAGAACTTCCTATGACAAGTAGATTCAGAGATTGATTGAGATAGCAGCAGTAGTGATGATGATGATGACTCGATGACGATTATCTAGTGACGATGATCCAGAGAAGAAGACTTGTGCTAGAAGACCTGTGCTGAGAAATACCTTCCTAGTTAAGAGGGAGTGTTGATGTATATCTAACTTCGGAATGTATTTCACATATATGTATATTGTATTCCTATAGAGATGGTATTATTCCTCTATACGGAAGTGTCGTCATTTATATTGTAAATGTCGTAACTTATACTTGATGGGTTATTAGACCACCTTATTGGGGTTGGCCCTGTATAAGTCATGTGGGTCAAAGGGTTATTAGAACACCCTATTGGGGGTCGGCCATGTGGGTCGAAGGGTTATTAGACCACCCTATTGGGGGTCGACCCAGTCAGCATTATGTTATGTGGTTAAGTTTGAGCCTACATGATTTATGTAAAAGGCAAGTCAAGTCAAGTATAAATAGAGTGCGAGAGGCACTCTATTTGATCACTCACTTCTCACTCATGCACTCAAGGAGGAGTGGCGCACTTATGGAGGAGGAGGATCTGCTGCTAGGATATGTCTATCTCTTATGTTTGGGTTGTATCATTGCTCTATCTATCTCTGAGGAAGTTATTGGTGTTTTTCACCTTTATGGTTTTCCCCAAGTAAACTCTGTGTCTCTTGTGTGCTTGCATTATTATGTCCATGATTGATATGCTGTACATGTTGTTCTCTCAGTTAAGATCCTAGATCAGATTGAAGTAAATTTTGAAAATTTAACAGATCCACCTCTATCAGACCATTCGCACAGATGATGAATACCTACAGGAGGCTAGGCCTACACCCAGCATGAAAAAAGTCTGGCTCTGTAGAACTTCCTATGACGAGAAGAATTCAGAGATAGCCCAGTGATCGAGATGTCAGGTACAACAACAGTGATGATGATGATGCTCCGTGATCCAGTGACGATGATCTAGCTCCAGAATTGAAGACTTGTGCTGATATGTATTGATGAACTGTGTCCAGAGAATACCTTCCTAGTTAAGAGGGAGTGTTGATGTATTTGTAACATTGAAGGATATTCTTCTATGTATTACACTTGTACTTTGTTATATGTATGATGGAGATGTATTATTCCTCGAATCAGAAGTGTCGTCATTTGTATTTGTAAGTGTCGCAAGTGTCACAACTTATAATTGATGGGTTATTAGACCACTAGTGTGGGGTCGACCCTGATTATATTATGTGAGTGGGTTATTAGACTTCTTTAGGAGGTCATCCCAGTTAGTTTATTGGCAGGTCAAGTCAGTGTATAAATAGAGAGGTTGTGTCTCTCATTCTATTCATTCACTCACTTCTCAAACTCGCATAGTTGAGAGAGAGAGTTGTCCACAAGTGGAGGAGGAGGAGTATCTGCTAGAGACATCTCTTTGGGTTTGATAATTGTGATCTTGTATTGTGGCCTATTCTATCTCTGAGTAAGTTGCGGGGTTTTTCACCTTCATGTTTTTCCCCGAGGAAACTCTGTGTCTATTGTCTCTTGTGTTTTTGATTGATATGCTGTAAATGTTATTCTCTTAGTCATCCTAGATAATATTGAATGAAATTATTAAAAAATTAATAGAACCCTAATCACGTGGAAACTCTCCACTAGAGCCATCCTAGTTTGGGAGATATGTGACCTCCCATGAAATATGCATACGGTGAGCTCCTTATAATTGGTGATCATGACATTGTTTGCGATTCATTTGGAATGTGAACCTCATGAACTCTAGCTCGTACTGCTACAACCTTTCTCTTCTTGAAGCTTCTATGAACTTAATGTTGTTATTGTTATTGCATTTTTGTCCAACTTCATGACCATTTATTGAAGCTACGACTAGAGAAGACTATAGTATGGAGAAGATTACATTTGTTTGTTGCTGGTGCATTCTTTTGCATGGAACTATTGCGTGGATGAGTTGTTCTCAACTGTAGATTTTTTTGGAGAGTCTTTCCCCCTTATTGGAGTATGCAATGGTATCATCTTATTTTGTGTTGTCGTTACCTCTCTCCGGTGCATGAGACTGCAATGGAGAGGTGATATCTCTCTTGGTGGTGTGGGTTTCTTTTATTGGTATGTTGGTGCTGCATTGAAGCTACAATGAAGAAACCCTAATCCCTCTACATGAGAATAAAGAGTCGTGGTTGAAATATCACCCACATGGAGATGGAAATTTTTATTGAATCCTCGAGAGTATGTGTAGTATGGAAACCCTAATATATTATCCGTAAAAAAGTTTTAGTTGTGCATATTGGTATTGTAAAGATCATGACTGTTGCAGCATTGAAGTGAGTTAGTGCGTGGGATTTGGAGGCATTCTATCCATCTTCGACAGAACTCTGCATGCACACTTGCTGCTTATTTTCATGGAGTCTACTGTGTAAATAGACTATGGAGCTATGTTAAAACTTGAAGACTAGAGTCGCTATGACCACTCTCCTCCAATGTGTGGAGTGACTATGGGCTCCCTTTTGTTGTATCACTGTGTTTTTACTGGACTGAATGTTGGATTTGGACTGAAAATGGTTGCACAATATAATAATATATTACATATTGAAGAACTGTGCATTCTCTTCAAATGCGTAAACCCTAGCAATGTTATCTATGCCTCTTGAAGTTGCAGAGGGTCGTGAAAACCGTTGTGAAAAATGAAATGGTGTTCTCGTGGGCGGAGTTGGTCCCTTCGTGGAAACATAAACTCTAAATAAGCTTGGACTCTCCCTCATGATACTATTGGAGCACTAAGTGTGAGAGCTGTGTCAAGACAAAGTTTGTGAGTATGAAAATTGTGTATCAAGGCTGCTCTCGAAGTGACACCATTGAAGGCATCATGGAATTGTTGACAACTGGAGCTGAGATATCTCTCCACGTTGTATTTTTGTGAACCCTGTGTTCTAACCATGACTGGAGATCAAATCCTACGAGTATGGGATCTCTTGGAGATTCTAAGAAGCTGGTATAGTTTTTGGAGTACGTTGAAAAATTCTCATTGTATTGGGTTGTTGAACTCTGTCTTTATTGTGCATTAGAACCGTTCCAACATTGAACTCATCTAGGTAAAATATTGAAGATTGAGTTGAAGATTAGAATTGTGGACTCTTGTGAATGTGGAGCTAAGGAATCTATTACTGACCTGTTATTGGATTTCTTATCTACAATTAAATAATTCTAGTCCTTACAGCTTCTACTTCTCGTTTTATTGCATATTGATGAAGTGTCATGGAGATTGCTGCATGACTTGAAGATTGCTCTATCTTGTGTATTGTGGAAAGCTTATTGTTGTTCAGTGTTATCATTTTATTGCTGCAACTGTCTCACGATATCAATTGAAGTTTGCATCATTTTTATATTGTTGTAAGCAAACCTGCTTGGAGGACTAGTGCATGCTATGTCTCTCTACTGGAGCTGGCGAGGCTGAGTTGCATATTGATAATTGCTGCGAACTTTCTCTGGAGAAAGATTTGGTGAAGACTTGTTGGAGACTATTGGTAAAGGTTGTTGCACCGGTTGCATGAAGATTATTTGTTGCTCAAGACCCTATTGACTTCATCTGCGTTGAATACCGGAGAAGATTTGGATTGCCTTTCTTGCAAAATATTGTCTAGAGATTGCATTAAAAAAAATATTGTTGCAGATTTGAACTTGTATAATAATGCTGCAGAGCTTTTTAAGAAGCCTTTTGTATCTTTTCTTCCAAATTTTGTTCTAAGTTGCACGTTCAAAGATTCAAGATTCCAAAGATGTTGTCCTCACTAGAAATGACATTTTTCTAGAATGTGTGAAGCTGCTAGTTTGCTGCAGAATTGAAGGTGTATGCCGCTACATAATCAAGTTGCATGCTATTGGAGAACTGTTTTAAAGAGCCGCATATTAGATTTTAATATTGCTGTAGAATAGATTTGAATAGTGCACATGGCTCCTTGACATGCGATGTGCAAGATTAACAACTCTTTTTCTGGCCATCAGTTATTCTACATCTAAATTGACAGAAGTGAGCGTGTAGAAAAAATTCAAGATCAGTTTGGTGTCTCCACTTGAAGGATCCAAGCAAGTTTGTAGTTGTTGCTACAGCTGCTCCAAAAAAAGAGAAATTCTACATCACTCAGGTATAGCAGATTCATCAGTCAACTTAATGAATGTAACTTGCAGACTGTGTTTTGTTTGTAAGTTCTAGTATTTGTTTTGGTACTTGCATTTGTGCTTTGTGTACAGTACCAAACTCAAGTCAAGTTGAATGTACATTGTATGTGGGTGCATTTTCAGCTGAGACCGACACTCCTTCTCTGTTAAGTTTGAATCTACTAAAACATTGCTTGTAAAGGGCATTTTTGCAAGAATCCCTCAGTCTGACTGAGTCCTTGTATTTGGTCCTACCTACACAAGGAGGCCTCAAATTGTAGTCAATATGTCTAATACAGAAGAAACATTAGAGTTGTTAAATACTCTAGTACATTAAGCTACAGATGACTCAATCACATTAAAAAAAGACACACTCCAAACTGTCATGAATGATTTGCAGAATTTTAAAGCCAATGAGGAAGACGCACAACACAAGAATCAACATTTTGAACTAGTGCTTGTTCAAAATAACCCATTGTTTGAAGGTGATTCCTATCAGATTTTAGAAAAAATGAAATCATGTCATATGTACAACCTATTCAGAGTTCCATATGCAAACAATGTGACAAAGTTGGCCATGTAAAAGATCAGTGTTTTGATATTCATCCTTATCGGCATTGCAGGAAGCGCAACCATTCTTCAAATCGGTGTGTGAAGCTGAAGAAACCTGCAAGAGTGAAACTTGCAATAGATTATTGTACTACTTCTTAGTTTGTACCTAACAGGGGGGACATGATGTCAAGATCCAAGTTTCGAAGCCTTGTCCCTCTGAAAACAAACACTTATAACTTTCCTCAAGTAAGTCATATCAAGCGACCTGAGCCACAATGAGTTTGGACAACCATCATATTCAGGGATGCCTGATTCTGATATGCATGTATTATGAAGATAGGAGATATACATGACATCGAGTGCTCATGTGTTTTGTGTCTAGTTATGACACCATGAGACTCTCCTCTACTCACATTGTTCCTGACAGGGGGGGATGAAGACCGTCAGTAACAAGTGAGCGAGTACAAGCGAGCCAGAAAATGCGAGCATGTGAAGATCTATGTTTGAATGAGCTCCAGAGTTGGTGGTCATCCTAAAACCACTGGTATCGAGAGCAATTTATATAAGCAAAAACATGTGCAAGATTCTAGCTAACTTAGAAAAAGGTTTTCAAGATGGAAATGTTCAGCTAGTTGTCGTTGTTCACTTCCTATTTTCAACTCTCCATTTGGCTTGTGGTCTACCTAAAACCACCATTCCAGACAAAACCTCTGAGCCTTCAAGACAAGTTCCAGAGAATATCTGAGCAAGTGTTGTCGCCAAGTTCAAGAGTTTGTGGTCAACATTAAACCACACACATAGTAGAAGATTTCAGCTTCTACTATCCCATTTCAACTGATATCCATCCAAAACCATCCCTTCAAAGAGCTCTTGTATTTAGTAGAATCATGTACAAGATTCTAGCTAACCTTCTTAGTAAAGTATGTTCGAGATGGAAATGTTTAGCAGGTGGTAGGTGTCGACTTCCACTTATTCAACTCTCTTCTTTTTCTTGGACTCATATACACCCTTCAGATTAATGGGGGATTTGTTGGAGCATAACACTTGGTGTTAGGATTGGTGTTCATCATTCACATTCAAAGTATATGAATAGTTAATGCGGGTAGACGAAGAATCACCCAAGAGTCCAATATACTACTTGGAATTCGAAATCCAAGGGTCCTTTCTCATTGTATATATATATGTACATTTGGTTAATGAGAAAGTATAGTGTGCTTTGATGCCTATCCTCTTGTATTCATGAGTTAATTTCCTATTTTCCCATTTGGGAACCTTATGGAAAGGGAAATAATTGCCAATGCAAATACTTCCCATAAATCTAAAGGGTTTCTCCTATAATGATTCATATTTTAGTCCGAAGGATTAGGTCAAGTGGTTGAGAGCTGTGAGTTGTAAGCATAAAGTCTCGGGGTGAAATCCCCAAGTGGTTATGCATAGATATATAAGGGCCTCACTTGATGTCTCCACCAGGTTAGGCTCTGTAATCAGAGCCGGCGGGGTGAGGCCCCTTCGGGTGGGTCCCTTGTGAATTCTTCCCGTGAAGATATCAACTCCTCTCTGGGGTTGTGAACCACATCGAAAAAAAACAGTGATTCATACTTTCAATATAAAATAAATTAAGATCAAAATTTCCATTACCTAAATATAAAAATATATTGAAAGAAGAGAAATCGGTTAGGGTTTCAAGCAAGTATTCTAATGAAGAAACCGTTTCCATGAATGAGACTCTATTTTTTTTTACCTTTGGAGATGCACTCACTTGAGGGAACCGACCCCATCTATACTCATCTTAGCTCTGTTGTGAGAAGAATTCTCCTGACCGTAGTTTAACTATATTTTCTTTCGTCATTATATCTTAATTGGAGAAGGGCGGTCTCTCTTTGCAAGAGCCGTGACTATGCATGAAAGAGGAACGACCTCTCTTCATAGATGATCGATTCCTTATTTTTTGTTTTTTCTTTCAAGTTAAAACTAGAACGCTCTCCCTTAGATGATCGATCTCTTTGATTGTTTATCATATATATATATATATATATATATTCCCCTATGTATGAAGAGAAGTACTAATCAAGTAATCAATCCCATTTCTTTGTTTAATTGTTATATACATATTGTGTGATCTCTGCTTGTGCAGAGAAGGATGGGTCTAGAGGACCAGTCCCAAATGTTGTTTAACTAATATATTTATTGGTTACTCTTTTCCTAAGAAGATGAACTTGCTACATGATTAGAGCCAAGATCTTTCTAAGTAATTATTTACTTTTTTATTTCTAGTACAATTGGGAGATGTAATTTGTTGGATGAGCCGCGAACTATTCATGTAATTTTGATATGTTGAAATAGGAGTCATGATCTACAAGATTAGAGTTGATCTCTATTCATATTATTTTTCCCTATTTATTTAATTAGTCTAAGATTCCATTAAGTGGCTTAAAAGAGCCAAGAGATATAATATTAGCATTGAAGGTGTCAAGGGCTGGTGCAAGCTAATGTTGGCCACTCATGACGCGTTAGTCGCAATGGACTTCTGGAAAAATAGAAATCTGAACGTCAAAAAGCAATATTAGAGCTACCTACAAAACGTTTTGGAATATGGTGTAAGAAGATGAAACGTAGACAATCGGATTACCTTCCGGAATATATAAATATTATTTATGGAAATTAAGTATAACTCCCCAAAAATGGGGTTCTCCTAAGGTTGGTATGTTATTTTTTTAAGAAAACATAATGA
Organism: Larix kaempferi; assembly: GCA_027924585.1. NCBI lineage: Eukaryota > Viridiplantae > Streptophyta > Pinopsida > Pinales > Pinaceae > Larix > Larix kaempferi. The sequence goes on along the minus strand of BSBM01001530.1, from coordinate 22,516,324 downwards.
ATATGTTTGCGTTGGTCACCTGGTTTTGTATGCAAGTGGTGGAATTTTGTGAAAAACATTTCTAATGCAACGCTATTTTTCCATATTTATTTATGTTAATTTTTTTTTTTTTGAAGGATGTAGGTCTTTGTGTGTACTTGTGCGGGTTCTTTTCCATTTTCAAAATAGGTGAGCCAATCAAATGTTATAGACGAAAGAAATAACCTACTTTTTGTGTAAGATTGACATTAGTGCAATTAAAATTAATTAAAACATAGAAACAAATAATAGATTCAATAAAAAAATACATATTCAGAATCTGCACACATAGTTCTACAAGTGTGTGCAATTTCATTAGCAGTGGACAAGTGTAGCATACACAGAATCATGCTCGAAATAGAAGAAGTTATAGAATAAGATGTATTTTGTTATTCCACAATCCAAGCCACTTGGTTTGGAAACCCGAACCTAAAACTATAGCGACCAAGTCATCCACCATGTTGGTGGGAAAGGAATTGCCCGCCAAAATTTAGAAATTTAAATTGCATGTGCGCGTTATTTTAAATGCACGTACGTCGAAATAGCGCATACGCGCTATTTAGTACTTAGGTGGTGGACTATTGACTACAAGAAATGGTGACTATTGGGTTTTGATATCCTAATCAATGAATATAATGGATTTACCAAATCCTAGCTAAATTGCATGACTATTGGGATTTGGTATCCTAATCTACAACAAAAATCAAACAACACACCAATATGAATACATTGTATTGACCAAACCCTAGCTCAATTGCACATATGCATCCATACAAAAATCCTATTGAATGAATCAAAACATAGGCATAAGAGTGATTGTAGTGTATGCATTTATTAGTATTCACATACACCTACCTGCTTAGAGGTACTAGGGTGTTTCCTACTTCCATTTCATTGATATACATGACCTACCCATTATTAAAATTGATATTTTTCTCTCTTCATACAAAGATTGTTATGTCCTAGATAAATATATATTGAGTCACTTTACCTTACCCTATATGCATGAACTCCTTGTGATGTCTAGTGCTTAAGTAGGGTTTGATATTGCCTCCTCTTCAATATTATAACTTTAATCATCAGTTTGACTCTACTAGACCCTTTGGGGAACCCTCCTACTTACTAGGTTTTGTCTTGGGATCCAACCTTGTGATTTGGCCCATAGTTAGTTGGAGTGCTTAATTTTGGTTCATTAACAACATAACTATAGGAATGATTAAAAGGGGTCACTCTAGGTCAATCCTTGATTCCCCCTTATGGATGATGATGATGATTATTATGATGATTTTGATGATGAAGATGATGA